>CM036773.1:18722578-19030078 GCA_020796225.1 Arion vulgaris
TGGGAAGACAAGGTAAAGAACACAGATGAATAAAAGCGGTAGATATTTGCTGCAATGAGCCTAAAGTTTGGAAAGCTGAAGTAGACGAAGATGTGTCTGTACGGCTCATTTGTTCTTCTTTTGTATTCTTAGACTATATTTGTTCTTATTTGTTTATCTGTAATACTATTTTTTCTTATTTTGTTTATCTAGTAGTACTATGTTTGTTCTTACTTTGTGTATCTGTAGAACCGAGTGGTTAGTGCCAATTTTGGGGTGTAAGAATAGAACTACTGTTACTGTTCATTTTAAAGAGCGACTAAGGAGGTCTGGCTGAAGCGGATGCACGTGTCGCTGAATGCTAACCCCATGTGAATCAGTAGACGCTAATGGTGTCATGTGAACGATCCCTCACAATAAGGAATTGGATAACGGATTCTACGGTCGTCAATCTGCCTCGGAGATTTAGCCACGCAGTAAGAATGTCAGACCTACCATCACGAGGGTGGCCAAAACTTACTGAGGAAGAGGTCGGCACAGAAGCAGAATCAGGATTATTTAGACTGCCAGTTACAGACTTAGAAGAATGGTGGTCATAGTCAAGAAAACTTATGGCTGATAACCTAGCAGACGGCTCCCTTTATTAGAATCAATTCAACTAGTGAGAGCAAGACAAATGATGGTTGATAATCGACAGATCCCTTATTAATCGAATCACTAGTGAGAGCAGAAGACAAACTGTATGGCGTGGCTGATAAACTGAGGCAGATGGCTGCCTTTATTAGAGAATCCGAAATCCCAATCTAGTGAGAAGCAGAAGACAAACTGTATGGCGTGGCTGATAATCTGAGGCAGATGGCTGCCTTTATTAGAGAATCCGAAATCCAATCTAGTGAGAACGCAGAAGAAAAGAAGAAAGTATCTGTAGAAGGACTATATTTGTTCTTCCGTTATGTATCTATAGTAATATGATTGTTCTGAAGTACAAGTAATACAGCAACATAAGATATCGTTTATATACAGTGCGCATGTGTTTATGTCTCTAACTCTCAACCAAAGCCAGACCTCTATGTAAACAGTTTCTCTAAGAGTTTTAAATAGTACGTTTGCGTGTGAATGAAACCAGACGGCGCTCAAGTCTGGACGCTAGACATAAGCGCGTGGTGACTGTTATATTAGCGCGTATGATCTGTTGTTCAAAGACTGTGTTGGCAGTGTCACTGTCTTCATGAGTTTCAACTGACATTGTAAGTACTTCTTTGTTTTAAGTGATGTTTAATAATGTTAGATCGAATCTCGTAAGTATTAATTGTCTTAGTCGAATCTCGTAAGTAGCTAATTGTCTTAGTTCTAATCTCGTAAGTAGCTAACTGACTTAGTTCTAATCTCGTAAGTAGCTAACTGTCTTAGTTCTAATTTCGTAAGTAGCTCGCTGTCTTAGTTCTAATCTCGTAAGTAGCTATCTTAGTTCTAATCTCGTAAGTAGATAACTATCTTAGTTCTAATATCGTAAGTAGATAACCTAGTTCTAATCTCGTAAGTAGATAACCTAGTTCTAATCTCGTAAGTAGCTAACTTAGTTCTAATCTCGTAAGTAGATAACTTAGTTCTAATCTCGTAAGTAGCTGACCTAGTTCTAATCTCGTAAGTAGATAACTTAGTTCTAATCTCGTAAGTAGATAACTTAGTTCTAATCTCGTAAGTAGATAACTTAGTTCTAATCTCGTAAGTAACTAACCTAGTTCTAATCTCGTAAGTAGCTAACTTGGTTCTAATCTCGTAAGTAGCTAACTTGGTTCTAATCTCGTAAGTAGCTATCTTAGTTCTAATCTCGTAAGTAGTTAACCTAGTTCTAATCTCGTAAGTAGCTAACTTAGTTCTAATCTCGTAAGTAGATAACTTAGTTCTAAACTCGTAAGTAGCTAACCTAGTTCTAATCTCGTAAGTAGATAACTTGTTCTCAATCTCGTAAGTAGATAATTTAGTTCTAATCTCGTAAGTAGATAACTTTAGTTCTAATCTCGTAAGTAACAAACCCTTTAGTTCTAATCTCGTAATAGCTAACCTTGGTTCTAATCTCGTAAGTAGCTATCTTAGTTCTAATCTCGTAAGTAGTTAACTCTAGTTCTAATCTCGTAAGTAGTTAACCTAGTTCTAATTGTAAGTAGCTAACCTAGTTCTAATCTCGTAAGTAGTTAACCTAGTTCTAATTCTAAGTAGTTAACCTAGTTCTAATCTCGTAAGTAGTTAACCTAGTTCTAATCTCGTAAGTAGCTAACCTAGTTCTAATCTCGTAAGTAGTTAACCTAGTTCTAATCTCGTAAGTAGTTAACCTAGTTCTAATCTCGTAAGTAGTTAACCTAGTTCTAATCTCGTAAGTAGTTAACCTAGTTCTAATCTCGTAAGTAGTTAACCTAGTTCTAATCTCGTAAGTAGTTAACCTAGTTCTAATCTCGTAAGTAGTTAACCTAGTTCTAATCTCGTAAGTAGTTAACCTAGTTCTAATCTCATAGTAGTTAACCTAGTTCTAATATCGTAAGTAGTTAACCTAGTTCTAATCTCGTAAGTAGTTAACCTTAGTTCTAATCTCGTAAGTAGTTAACCTAGTTCTAATCTCGTAAGTAGTTAACCTAGTTCTAATCTCGTAAGTAGTTAACCTAGTTCTAATCTCGTAAGTAGTTAACTAGTTCTAATCTCGTAAGTATTTAAACCCTAGTTCTAATCTCGTAAGTAGTTAACCTGGGTTCTAATCTCGTAAACAGATAAACGCCTTTGTTACAAGTATATTTCTTCTTCTTCTTCGAACCCTCATATCCACCACTTGTTAACCACTCCTTGTGCTTTGTTTGATCTGAGCCTAAGAGCGATTGTACGTGGTGCCAATATGCGACTACAAGCAGGTCAGCACATCAGGTTTCCGCGATGCTTTTTATTTACTAGGGTAGCTACCCTAGGCCCCTACCCCAGTCGCCTCTTACAACATGCCTTGTAGGTTGCAGTGTTACTATTCTTTCCTCCCATTGCAGTTCCGGCAACACAGGGAAGTTATTAGTATATATTTGAAGTTATAGTCAATCACATCATCTCGACTGCACAGATATCTCAATAAAAATCTTAGAAGTCTATGCGTTTAGGGGCCTACCAAACTAATGTGCAACGTTTACACGTTCTTGGCAAAGATCAAACATATCACAAAGGGTGATTAAAATTGATCGTAATGAACGAACGCAAAGAAGAAGAAGAAGAATAAAAATCTACTTAATATTCCACCGAACAAAACTGTGAACACAAGAGAATGCAAAAGAATATTTGTTTAGGTACCAGATCTTTCAAAAGTCTACGTATACTGACATATGCACACAATTATTAGCAACACTTTGAAAATAATAGAATAGCGTGCAGACAACATTATGGCATATCTCAAACCAGTGGCGGCTCGTCATTAAGGGCCAGTAGGCGCCCCCCAAAAAAATGTATAACGTATATTTATTATTTTATAAATTAAAATATAACCACCCAAAACCATGATTTTTGGAAAATATTTGTCTGGCCCCTTCAACAAACATGATCACAGGCCGCCACTGTCTCAAACTATTTATCATCGAAGAGTACTTTGAGTATCATGAACAGAGAAAAGAACAAATGCTTCTGTTCTGCAACAGCTTGATATTAAAGAGAGTTGGATATTAAAGGCCATAAAAACAAGGAAAATTAAATATTTCGGAGACATCAAACGACATGAGAGAAGATAGTTTTGGAGGGAATGATGCTTGGAAGAAGAATGGTAAGATGACCTAGTCAACGATGGGTACAAGATGTCATTGACGATATGAGAATGACTGGTGCTGACACCGGTTTACTTGCACAGAACAGAGACATTTTTCAGAACTGCTGTCATGGGAGCCAAGTTCCAGAAGCGACAAGTTTCTTGATGATGATGATTAATTATCGACTGTCAATACCTATATTATTTTATAGTTACTGTTTATTCTATTTTTGTTGTGTACTTTCTGTTGCGTAAAATTGGCAAGAAACAAACATTAAATACTAACATACTAAAACAGTTTTTTAATTATCATATTTACAACTTTCCTCCATTAATCAAATTTATAACTTTTGTCCAATTATCAAATTTATAACTTTTTTTCCCTTTATGAAATTTATAACATTTTTACATTTATCATATTCAAATTTTTTTAACTTTGAATCCTTGTGGGTTTTAGTTAATGACACTTCTTGTTTTATTCCTCTCGGATGTTCTCAAAGTGTGTCCTATCCAGCACCATCATGTTTTCTTCATCTTTTGGTTCACATGGATCTATAATGAGCACAGTGGCCTTACCTGGCTGATGGATCCCTGCCCAACAAATATTGCCTAATAGTGATAGAGAAGGAAAGTTTGATCTTCAGTGCTGAATGGGTAGAACATTTTCTGATGTATTCTTCTTCTTCACCTTTCAACTCCCAATGGAGCACAGGTCTTCAACAAATTTCTTCCAGCTTTTCCACTCTCCTGCCATCCCTTTCAATTCTGTCCATGTTTTACCTATCCTTTTATATCAGTCTCCAGCTCTCTTCTCCAGGTATGTCTAGGTCTCCCCTACTCCTCTTTCCCTGCGGGTTCCAAAACATTGCTTGTTTTGCAATGCTTCCAGTCGGTCTTATCAATGTGTGTGCTATCCATTGACAGCGTCTCTTCCGTAGCTCTTTCTCCACTGGTATCTGTTTAGTTATTTCTCTGAGTTCCTCGTTCGTAACCTTATCATACCATCTCAGTCCCTCTATTCTACGTAAACATCCGTTTATGAAAGTCTGTAGTTTTCTGGTGGTGTCTTTTGTTGTCTTCCACGTTTCGAGCTATAGAACAGCACTGACTTCACATTTGATTGAAAGATTCTCAGCTTTGTATTTGTTTTGATCTCATCTAACTTCCATATTTTACTCAATGTAATAAAGTTCCCCCTTGCTTTTTGTATTCTTATCTTGACATCTTTATCTGCTCCTTCTGTGTCTATGTTGCTACCAAGGTATTTGTATGATTCTACATCCTGTAGAGCTGTGTCTATGTTGCTACCAAGGTATTTGTATGATTATATATCCTGTAGAGCTGTTTCCTCCAGCATAATCTGGTTTACGTTTACTGCATTTATTCTCATGACCTAAGTCTTTCCCCTGTGTATTTTCAAACCTAGTTGCTGAGACTTATTATTTACAATATTCATTTTATCTTTAATCTATGCGTGATTGTGTGATCTGATGTATTGCACAACACTAATTTAATGTCTAGATTAAGCTTACCATGGCAATCTCAGCATTGTGTCCTCAATATAACTAAACCAACATAACAATGATATCTCTTTAATGTCTTGTTGATGAATCACAGTTCATGATATTCAATACTTTCAAGCTTGCATATTGTTATCGATTTTTGTGTATGAATGTGAAAACTTGGCAGTAAATCAAGATTTTGTTATGGTATGTTTCTTTTGTTGTGTTAGACGATCGACTGTATGGCACATTGGTCATTCCCATGCGTGCTCTGTCCTCCGATGCAGCAATCATCCCAAAGTCCATACGCCCACCTACCCATGCTAAGTTGGTTAGTATATCTCCGCTCTCTACCACGAAGACGACACTGTCTGACCTGTCCAAACTTAACTCTTAATTCTCGAACTCGTTTCAATGTCTGAGACTCGCCGATATCACATAAATGAGAGCGTAATGCATTTATAATATCGGCTCTGTCCATACTTATGCCAGTTTGAATCGGGGCATTGTTTGCAAAGTCAGCACGCTCGTTACCATGCACTCCAGCAGGTCCAGGTGTGTACAGCCAAGTCATTTTCTTCCGATGTGATCTCTGAATGCTGTCCACCCATTCCACGCACATTCTCTTGCGATGTGATCTCTGAATACTGTCCACCCATTCCACGCACATTTATTTGAAGCATATTCATCCAGTCTGATATGATAATCGTAAATTACGTAACGGGTTCATAATCTTGTAAAAAGAGACTTAGTCATGAACATAATTGCCACAGAAACACGCACAAACTCAGAAGTTGTCAGAGTAAAACACTAGCCAATTGCCCCAGGACCGTACCGTGCTATGATGCAGAGAGGCGGCCGCATCAGGCGAGACCGTAAGGGGGGTGGCATAGGCAGCAAAATCAAAATTACAATTGAAGGTTATTTTAAAGGAAAAACATTTAACGGGCGGCATTTCGAAGACTTGCATCACACTGAGAAAATATACAGCACGACCCTGGAGCCTAACCTCTACGTCACAGATACCCCCTGTTTACTATATGGGGCTGACGAGGCGTACATATACACGTTCACGGCACAAATCGCATAGATCACGAATCTTGGATGATATGTACACAGAAACAAACAAACAACAAACAACTGCAGAATCACTAAAAAAAAATATGAAGAAGCAGAACTCCACAAATGAAGACAATGGTTCACAATGAGAAACTAAACGAAGAAGAAGGAAGTGAAGAGTTTATGACATGCAAAGCTAAAGGGTGAACTAATGCCAGGGAATAAACGTTAAGTGACAAGCATTTGAATTTGCATTTTAATTAAGGGGTGGCATTTCAAAGACTTGCATCATACTGAGAAAATATACCGCACGGCCCTGAATTGACCGTCTGTAAAGACGATATACGGGGACTCACAACGTATCTAGTTCAGAAGTGAAGCCATCATCTCCCCACGACTCTTAAATGAGAACAGTATAAAAGATGAGAAAAAGAATGTGAGTTAGCTAGATAAAGATCTTCCAAAAATCAACATAACAACAGCACTTAACTCCCAACATAGCGACAGTTTATGGAGAATAGTGAACCCTACCGGAATCCCTAACCGCACAGTCTCAATTATCATCGGCGTGTATACTAATTTCATATACAGCACTGTACACAACAGCCACACTGTTTATGTAAAACCGGATTACAGAAAAGATAATAATTATCATCATTTTCCCTAGTCTGAACTGTCGTAGACTGGGTAATGATTCTATCTTAGAAGATACCATTAGAGCAGTGCAGTGGCGGCTCGTGATCCTTTTTTGTTGGTGGGGTCAGACAGATATTTTCGGAAAAATCATGGTTTGGTTAGGAAATATTTTAATGTATAAAATAATAAATACACGATACACTTTATTTTTGGTGGGGCCCAGCCCTACTGGCCCTTAATAACGAGTCGCCACTGCCCTTAGAGCAGTGGTTCTCAATCATCCTAATGCCGCGACCCTTTAATACAATTCCTCCTATTGCTGTGATCCCCAACCATAAAATTATGTAACAATATTTATTTCTAATTATGATAAATATGTGTTTTCCAAGGTCTTATGCGACCTCTGTAAAATGGTCGTTCGACCCCAAAGGGTTGCGACCCAGAGTTTGAGAACCTCTGCCTTAGAGGAATAAGATGCACATATGTTAGTTTTTTTCTGTTCTTTTCTCCAATCCTGTTTTACCTCACAGCGTCAGGATAAGAAGAGATTTCTAGAAAGATCCCTTGTGTGCGCTTCATAAATAGTGTGTTTCGTCGCCTCTGTAAAATCAGGATAAGTTAGTTACAGTTGTACGACAAGAGTCAATAAGTAAGCTACAAATGGCTGTAGAAAAATAACTAAACATGATAACAACTTGAAACCAGTTTATTTTTATACATACATTGTTCCTTTATTTCTCAACATAATTTCCACCAACATTGATGCACTTATCCCATCGTTTTATCAATCCTCCCAAACCGGCTGTATAGAACTGCGGGCTCTGTTTTCTAAACCACGTTTTCACTTCACATTCAACTTCGACGTCATTCAACTCGTATATTATCGGTGAGCTCTGAAAAAATATATTTGTTCTTATCTACGAAATTAATTTAGGGGTTCCGAACATATGGCTGGGTTGGATTTGGAGGGATGGTGAAAAGGGTGGTGGGTGGGGGGGAGGATTGTTCTAGAATGTGGCGGTAAGATACTCGACTTTTGTTCCGTTCTGAAGGTTCGTACCCCGCGTGGATCAATCGAGAGATTCCTCATTTTAGTGTAGGTGGGATTGTGTTTTCCTATCAGAGACAGACGACAAAACAGAATTTCTGTGTTCAAATTGAGCAAATAAAAGAACCATTGACAGTTTAAAATCGGTAAGATTCGACTGCAAAACTGCAGCCCGGACACAATTCATTAAAACAGATTGAAACAAAATTACTGAAAAATGTACACTAGCTTCCATAATTACATCGAGGACGCTCGCCGGTGCTTCGAAGTTCGTGCACTGTCTCTGAGATCTTCATGTGTAAGAAAGAGATCAGAGCACACATGGCTAGTCATCGAAGAGCAATGATGATTCTTCTATTAATCAATCGATCTATCAAAATTGATTTATCCCTGATCCATTACGTGTTTTATTTCACCTTCTTAGAGAATCAATATAAGAAAAATTCAATAAAATTATGGATTGATTATTGGTTATTGGTTATTGAACTGATGTCATTGGGCAGACCCATAGGTGCTCAGTCTTCTCCAACAGATATCAAAGAGTATGCATGGGCTACTGATGGTTCTCTTTGGCTCGCTGATTAAACACCACTTATAAAACATTTAACTTAACTTTAGTCTTATAGTGTTCTGTTTAAATTATTCAATTTTTTGATCGATCATTATGAAGCAGACGCCACGGTGCATATATATCGGAACCTTTTTAGTTACTTCAAACATGCAGGATATATATATATATATATATATATATATATGGGGGGGGTGGTGGTGTCTCTATAGCGTAGAGATTAGGTTCTCGCCTCTTGTGTCAAAGATAACCGATTCGCTCCCTCGTGGAGTCCTCGAGATATTTTTCGAGAATCTAATCTCAGTGTAGGTGAGATCGAGTTCCAACTTTATCGGAGACGGACGATAAAGCGTAGGTCCCATGTTAACTTGGGCGCATAAAAGATCCCTTTGCAGTTAAAAATCTAGAAGATCAAACTGGAAAGCCACTGCCATGGACAAAAAATCATTAGAAAAATATTAAAAAATAAAATTCCGACAAAAACTGGGAGCGCTAGTGCCACCCTCTGAAAACATGATTTTTTTAATAAAACAGTTTTATACTTTTTCTTCTTGGAACGCACCATATTAACTACTTATTAACCACTCTTTGCGATGTGTGCGTAATATGAGCCTAAGAGCGATTGTACGCTGTGCCAGTTATGCGCCTACAAGTAGGACAGCATATCCGATTTCTGCGACGCTTTTTATTTACTAGGATAGCTTTCCTAGGCCCCCTACCCCAGTCATCTCTTACAACATGCCTTGTAGGCCGAAGTGTTACTATTCTTTGCTCCCCTTGTAGCCTCTGGTAACGCACGGGCGAACTTTATACGAAACTGGTCTTCTCCATTTACACGTGTAGACTGCCAAATCAAATTTTTGTTTCCCTCCTGGAAAAATGTATGTTGACGCCCATGTATATCGATTAGTTGCTAATCGATTTTTGTTATATATTGAAATATGAATCATTAATCAGACATGCATCAGTAATTTATTAAGCAGACATGCATCAGTAATTCATTAATCAGACATGCATCAGTAATTCATTAATCAGACATGCATCAGTAATTCATTACTGGAGATCCATTCATAAATTTTAAGCGGTAGATAGCTCGATCACAAGCCAAGCGTGCCTGGTTCAAACCCCACGGTGGGCAAGCTTGGGAGCAAATTCGTTTCCGTGGGATTTTTACGAAAGGTGAAAATAGACCTCGCCGTTCAGAAAGCAATGACAAACTACTGAACGTATAAGTGGTGCATAGAAAAATAAAACATTCATTTACTGTGGGTGATGGCCACTTCCTGTAAAGGATATGCCACGATTTTCATTTTCATTCATAAGTTAGTTTATAAAAGTATTCAATCAATCAAGTGAGTGCCTGCCGGCGTAGGCGATCATGTCTTTCCACAATCCTCTCTTTGGCGCAGTTAATCAGTTCTGAAGTCGATCTTTTGTTGAACCACGATGTCAGGCCATCCAATATCTTCTCCCTCTGTCTTCCACAATCTCTCATTCCCTGAATTTTACCTGTAGTCACCAAATGTTCTAAACCTTCTCTTCGCATTATATGCCCGAAGAACCTTGATTGTCTGATTCCTATTATTCTGATACGTTTTTTATGTCATAATAATCATCAAATAGCTTGTCCTGAGCAGAACTTTGTCACCCCAACAATCCTTCGAAATGTATCTCTCTCATAGGCCAGATGTCGTGCCTCTGCAGATGTCACGCTCAAACCATCAGTTACATCATGAATCCATTTTCTCCGTGATCTTCCTCTTCTTCTCTTACCGGTATGACTCCATTCCTGATGGTCTTCTCCAGCTCTTCCTGTCTCTTTATGTGTCCAAAATACCTCAATTTTCTCTTTCTTATTTGTAGCATCATTCAGTTTTCTTTGATTTTGAGTTCTTTCTAGATAGATCTATTTGTTCTCTTCTCTGTTCATGATATAAGAAGGACTATTCTGTAACCTTTATATTCACAAGCACATGTTCTTTATGTGCAGGACTGATAAAAATATTACCCAACGAACGTACAATGAAAAAAAAAAAACTAGGTTGATTAGAAAGGTCATCGGAAATGAAAATGTCATCTTCATGAATTGATCCAGTGAACAAAACAGGGATTTTGGAATGTTAATGGAATCGTTCACGATGAGTCATAGCTGATAAAATTGATTCAAAATCTAGTGCTGAATTATTTAACCATGTAAGATCAAGAAAACGAGTACTCCAGTGCTGTGTTGAATCAATACTTATATATAGCAGCGAATCATGGACAATGAGTAAACAATCAATAAGCGCATGGAAGTCACAGAGATTTGGTTTTAAATCAGTCTGCACACAAAGAAACCGTATCAAAAGAATAAGAATCCGATAATCAAGGTTCTTCTGGCATATAATGCGAAGAAAAGGTTTAGAACATTTGGTGACTACATGTAAAATTCAGGAAGGAGAGATCGTGGAAGACAGAGGGAGAAGATGTTGGATAACCTGACATCAGGGATCAACAAAAGATCGAGTCAGAACTGATTACATGCACCAAGCAAAGAGAGTTGTGGAGATACATGATCACCTACACCGGCAGGCATACCACTTGATTGACTGAACAACAAGAAGGATGAAATATTAACTACTCGTACTTAACCAGTTTTATTTTTGTGCCAAGGCATTCAGGTGTGAGGGGAAATGAACGCGCCGATAGGCTTGCAGGTATGGCTGCTTTACAAAGTGGGCGACCAATGGACCAGGCTGATATTATAAATTCCCTAAGGGAGAGAATAGGAATGGCCAGGGATAATTTCAATAGTATGAGAAAGCTACTGAAATCCAAACAAATTACAAACAGGCTAAAAATGAGAATGATCAAATGCTATATATCTTCTTCTTCTTCTTTTGTCGTCACACTGCTACCGGGTTGTTGTATATATGTTATATATATCCTATATTAATGTATGGCTCGGAAACATGGACAATGAACAGTTAGAAGACAGAATTGATGCATTTGAGCTGTGGATATATAGAAGAATAGGAAGAGTTTCATGGACAGAGAAACAGACAAATAAACAAGTTTTAGGAAAACTAGGCATGAAGAAACAATTATTAAGAGAAATAAAATTCAGACAAGTAAAGTATTTTGGGACATAAAAGACATACAAATGAGACATGACACCATGATAAAACATTTACTAGAAGGAAAGTTGAGTGGGGGAGAGCAAGAGGAAGACCGAGAGATAAGTGGGAGGGACACTTTACGAAATGGACTGGTTACAGTCTGGCAGTGTGCAACACCAAGGCGAAAGACAGAGGATGCTGGAGTTTCATTACAGCCAACCTTCGATGTGGAGACGGCACCTGATGATGATGAAGAGAGAATGTGTACATGATTCAAGAAATAGTGGTGAATCTACAACACTAACCAGACTGCAAGAATTCCATGTCAAGTGTGGTGTAGCTAGACAAGAACAGTATGCTGGAAGACAAAGAAGAATAGTAAACCAACAAAGAACCGGGGTCGTTAGTCGTCACACACTGAGAGACATAATGAGGGAAGCTCGGAAAACTTATGGACTAATTGGTTTGACTGCATTGACGATGATCCGATGACTAAACGAAACTAAACTTAATGAGATTATGTAGCTTAAGCGGTACGCAGTAGTTAGTTTGATCTCAACGCAAGCTTGTTGGAAACTCCGTGGCGGCAAGCTTGGAAGCAAATTCGTTTCCTTGGATTTTTACAAGCAGTAAAAATAGAAAGCAATGGCAAACCACTGGTTTCTTCTTCTTCTTCTTTTGTCGTCACACTGCTACCAGGTTGTTGCCCAGTGTCGTAGTTTTCTGTTTTTGTCATGCGCTCTTATGATGGCTTAGGTGATTGTTATTTTTGCCCTTTGACAGGATACAGGATTCTGCTGTGCCATCTAACCATCTTTGTGTGGTCATCCTCTTGCCTTCTTCTCTGATGTTCTGTTGTAAAAGAGACTATGGAGTTTGGAAGCATTCTTATTTAGTAGTGAACGTGCCTACTGAACGTGCCTAGAAAATCATCGACTCGTTTACTGTGGTTGATGGCGATGTACTTAAATCTACTAATCTGGGGACGGTCAGATCGGATCAGATCTAGAAAAACCGTGGGAGGCTGCGGTAATACTAAGTAAATACAGCAATTAAATACAGACAGGTATGTATATTATTACATTAATAATGAAAAAGTAATTATAAAATTATGTAAATAAACAGTTTATTTTTCTATTTAATCATTAATTTGTCATTACTTATGTAAAACTGCATATACCTGTCTTTGTTCAATAGACTATGGTTGATGGCTAAGTTCTGTAAAGGATATACCATGCCCGTCTGTCCAGCGTGTTCGTAGCGCGTTGGACTACGAGTGACAAGTCCTTTGTAAGTGCGGGTTCAACTCCGCGGATCTGGAGAAAAGCTACAGGTTCCCCAGATTTATGGTATTCGTGGCACCGAGCGAAGGGTTACGATGTCCATGACACCGAGCCGAAGAGCTTTCAGCTCAAGTGCTTTGGATCGAAATAAAAAAAAAAAAAAGGATATACCATAATTTTCATTTCATATATTTTCGGGGAGAGTCTGTTCGAATAGATTAGAGGTGGCTCCACACGTATTCAAGTCCCGGTAAGACCAATGAATTTTTCTGTCTGGGAAATGAAAATAAAAATCATAATCTGAACGGTTTAGCGGCGACTGCACTAGCCATGCGGCTATTAAATTCCTCAGGCGTATATCCTCCCTGTCATACACCTTCCTAAAGTGCGGTATTACAAGCAGTAACAACAGTTTTAAAATGTTTTCCTGATAAAGACCTATAGTCGAAACTTTGAGTGCGGTTGTCATTTTTCATATTAATCATTTATTTGTCTATACATATATAATAGAGTAATATAAATGTCGATGTCTAGACAGACCTATGATAAATGTGCAAATTTTACGTTGAACCTAATCTTGAATGAATACCTAATATTTTCTATCTCTCGATCTAACCCAGACATTCTATGTATAGATCTGATATAAGTATGATGACGCAGGAAGCTAGATCAGCGTTTCCAAAGTGGGTGGTACCGCCCCCAGTGGGCGCTGAAGCGTTCTAGGGAGGCGATAGTGGATTCAGAAGAATTTGGGGGTGTTCAGGCGATTAGGGGTCGGTGGCTCCTTAAAGAAGACAGTAGTAATAAATATTTTACAATAAATTATTTTCGTGATTTTACGATTGAATAATCATTTAAAATGTAAATTCTGCATTTTAATTCATATTATGCCCGTCTTACACGATCCACTTTTTCATCAATTTTCTATTTCATGTATATAATCATTTGAAAATTGACCATGTATAACAGAAATAGATGTAAATTTTCTGTCAAAGAAAAAATAGAGCGTGTATATATGTGGGTGAGGGGCGTTGGCAAACTGTTATAATGTGGAGAGGGCGTTGCAAAGTTTATGTTGTGCAAAGTGGGCGGTGGGCCGAAAAAGTTTGGGAATCTATGGGTTAGATGGATGGTTCTCAAATTTTTGGAAGTCGTGGCACACTTGAAGTCGTACACAAAATATTAGGTGAACTATACATAGAACCGGTTTTTCCGGTTCCAGTTTCAAGATGGAAGGTGTTGTTTTCTTCGTACTTGCTATGGTCGGTTGATCTGAGGCCTAATAATCCTCAATCGTAAAAACCCCAGTACTTCTGAAACAGAGGATTTAATCTAATAGCATTCTTTGCACACTTGCAGAACAGGTTGGTCTCCAGATTAATTCTACCAAGACCAAAATTATGGACCTCACAAACTCGACCGACAACATCGTATAAATGGCCAAACACTGGAGAAAGTTGAACATTTTACATATTTGGGTAGTAAAGTGTCAAACAACGGAGACACGATGAAAGAAATAAACTCGTATTGCTATAGCAGCTAGTGCCTTCACTAAATTAAAGAATTACTGGCAATCTCAAGACCTTAGTATATGCACAAAGTTAAATTATTTAGGTCATGTGTGATTCCTGTACTGACCTACGGTTGTGAAAGTTGAAAATCAACAAAGAAAATTGATAAGAAACTGGACAGCTTTGAGAATAAATGTCTCCGAAAATTATTAAAAGTAAAATGGAGTGATTTCGTTTCTAACAACACAGTGAGAGATAGAACACACCAACAACCCGTATCAAATATTATAAGGAAACGAAGGTGGAAATATTTAGGTCATGTTCTTAGATCAGACGAAAAGAGACTAAATCGACAAGTCCTTATGTGGTCACCAGTTGGGAAAAGAAAACGTGGAAGACCAAAGACCACTCTTCGAAGAACCCTCCAACAAGAAAGTAAACTATTGGGATGTAAAACCATACAAGACCTCCAACTGCTAGCAAAGAACCGCATCACATGGAGATCTAAAACCTCTGCCCTATGTGCCGCCTTTGGCACGAAAGGAACAAACTAACTAACTAACTATACATAGAAACGTAATGAATAAGATATAAAAAAGCAAAGAAATACAGAAATAATTGGAAAATGCTATGTACCTTTATTCATCATTTAATTTCTGTCTATGTGAAGCATGGACTTGATCGTCTTGGTGATTTTTGCCCTTGTTCCACTGGCACCGTGTTGCTGACCCCTGATCTAGGATTTGCTAGAGAACACCTAAGAATTTCACCTGGCACACTGGTGCAGCACTCAAAGATCAAGATGGAAGTGAAAAGACAGATGATAACATTATTTTCCTACCAACACTTTGTTACCAGTGCCAAGCTTGGTCTCTTAAAGCAACACGCAACAGATAGCTCACCACGTGTGCAATGAAATGCTTGAGAAAGGCAGTGGAGTCACCAGGAAAGATAGACTACGAAATGAGGACATCAGAAGCAGAGTGGGCATAACTTCATGCACCGAATACATAGAAAGACAACAAATGCAGTGGTATGGACATTTAATGAGAATGAAACACAACCAACCACCCTTAACAGCATACAATAAAAAGAGATCGGATACTAGAACCAAAGGAAGACCAAGAAAAGATGGAAGACAATATCAAGTACACACTACATAAACACGGATATAACACAACAAGGGCGACTCATCTGGCACTGGAACGCAAATTAAAGCTCCCATCCCTACGCTTAACGGCAAGAGTGGACATCCAATTCCATCATCCACCTGGGGAAAGACAATAGACAATAGTCACTGGTGCTGCTGGGTACACCCTTTGAGAACCACTGGACTAGACACTGAATTTTAAGACACATTTTTAAATTACTGAATTCAAATGATCGTGGTAGTGACGCATGTTATGTAGTAGCTGGGCTGACTTAAACGTCAGCTATCCCCTGTCGACTTCGCTGATAGAGTCCAGAGAAGTGCAAGCACGACGTCTGGTATCAGTTTGGTTGCAGTAGCTGCCGGTAGGGGATCACATGTCTGCCCGGCTTAGGGGGACTTCACTCCGTATTTCTGTTTTTGGGCTTATTGCCATAGTTTTTCCCTCCGCAGAGGATTCCACAACGAGATAGTATAATGTATCAATTATCTTACTGGAGGAAATGGAAGATAGCGAGAAATGTAACATGAAAAAGATCGACAGACAGACAGATGGACGGACAGCGGACAGACAGACGAACTGACGGACGGACGGACAGATAGATGGACGGACGGATGGATGGACGGAAGGACAGACAGAAGGACGGACAGACAGACGGACAGATAGATGGACGGACAGACAGACGGACAGACAGACGGACAGACAGACAGACAGATAGATGGACGGACGGATGGATGGACGGACAGACAGATGGCCGGACGGACAGACAGATGGACGGACGGACGGATGGATAGAAGGAAGGACGGACATACAGACAGACGGACAGACAGGCGGACAGACAGACGGTTGGACAGACAGACGGACAGACAGACGGACAGACATATGGACAGACAGACGGATGGATGGATGGAAGGAAGGACGGACAGACAGATGGACAGACGGACGGACGGAGAGACAGACGGACAGACAGATGGACAGACGGACGGATGGATGGAAGGAAGGATGGACAGACAGATGAACAGACAGATGGATGGACGGACAGATGGACAGAAGGACGGATGGATGGAAGGAAGGACGGACGGACGGACGGACAGACAGACAGATGGACAGACAGACGGACGGACGGAGAGACAGATGGACAGGCGGACAGACGGACGGACAGACGGACGGACAGACAGACGGACGGACAGACAGACAGACAGACGGACGGACGGACGGAGAGAAAGACGGACAGAAGGGCGGACAGACAGAAGGGCAGATAGACAGACATAATGATGAACAGAACCTATATCCCATTTTGCTTATTCGAAAATCGAACGATCCATCCCCTACACTATTAAATATTTTCTTTTTTATATGCAGAGACAATTCTTCTTCTTCTTCTTCAACGCTCGATATCAACCACTTGTTAACCACTCTGTGTGATTTGTATGTGATCTGAGTCTAATAGCCATTGTACGCTTTGCTAGTTATGCTCATACAAGTAAGTCAGCACAATCAATTTCTGCAATGCATTTTAATTACTAAGTTATCTTCCCTAGGTCCTACACCAGTCGTCTCTTACGACATATCTTGTAGGTCGCAGTGGTACTATTCTTTGCTTCCTTGCGTGCCCGCACCACACATGTAGTCGACTAAAACTGATTTAGAAATGTACAGTGGCAGACATTTTACACCCTACATTTTAAAGATGTTACATCATGGCGCGAGTGAAACAGTTTCAGAACTCATAACTATAAGAAACATATGTGGGAGAAACGTGATGATCTACGCCTGCTTATGGCGCTTGATGCTGATGATGATGTGTCAAATCTATTCAGTATTTGAGAAAAAGGAGGCGTACATATCGCTTTTGATCTGTGAGATTTACCGACAGGACGTCTGTTACTGTTGACATCTTGTCATGAACCTCACGTAGTTCACGGAGTAGTGTGAGTTTGCAAAGTGCACTTGAACAAATGACGTAATCATGAATTGATGAGAAGTTTGAGCAAACATTAAAGTCTATTTTTAGAGTTTCTCTATATCTGTCTCTGTATCGTGTGATGCCCATGTCGTTTATGGTAGCAACACATGTACGCCAATCGTGAAATTATTATCATGATTTGCCTCATTGTCTCAGGAGACAATAGGTTTTTGCGTCACGTAGTTTGATGTGTGCTAAATCACAATGCTTTTTGTGGCTGTAATGGCTTATTCTAGAGTGGCAATCCTTGCCACAGTTGTTACAGGTGAAACTGGAGCTGATACATAGGATGTTCTCTCTGTCCCCTGCACTCTCTTTTGCCTCCATATGTGATGGTGTTTTTCTTATTTCTTTTTGAGCCGCCCATCACTGCCGCTCGCCTTGCTCGTATGTCTATGACCAGCCGCTTCCAATGTTCTTTGTCATACTGCATAAAGTTAAATCACGCTTGAAGGTGTCAATGAAACGTAATAATGGACGCTCTTACTGTCTAGTACGAGTTGCGAGTTGACCATATAGAATGTTCTTTGGGATTCTATCGTCGCTCATACGGCAAACGTATCCCGGCCATCTCAGACGTCGCTGACTCAGCGGGCATAGGCCCTTAAACCAACCCATGCCAAGTCTTCCTATCTCTAGCTATCTCCTGCAGCTTCCTCCAACTCTTCTTTATATTGTTGATCTCCGCCTCCAAATCTCGTCTCAATGTATTTCTCTTAATAAGAATGCATCCAAACTCTACAGTATACAGTCTTCTACAACAGAACATCGGGAAAGAAGGCAAGAGGAAGACCAGGAAAAGATGGTTAGATGGCGTAGCAGAATCCTGTGAAAGAGCAAAGATAACAATCACACAAGCCACCAGAACAGCACAAGACAAAACAGAAAACCACAACACTGGGCAACAACCCGGTAGCAGTGTGACGACACTGGGCAACAACCCGGTAGCAGCGTGACGACACTGGGCAACAACCCGGTAGCAGTGTGACGACACTGGGGCAACAACCCGGTAGCAGTGTGACGACACTGGGAACAACCCGGTAGCAGTGTGACGACACTGGGCAACAACCCGGTAGCAGTGTGACGACAAAAGAAGAAGAATAATAAATACTAATGATAATTAAGAAAAATTAATAGTAAAATAAATAAAAACAATAACAAATGAAACTTAATTATGCCTCCATCAATCAAGTGCCGGCGTAGGTGATCATGTCTCTCCACAACTCTCTCTCTCTCTCCTTTTCCCTGGGCATGTAATCAGTTCTGGTGTCGATCTTTTGTTGAACCATGATGCAGACCATCAACATCTTCTCCTCTGTCTTCCACGATCTCTCCTTCCTGAATTTTACTGTAGTCACCAAATGTTCTAAACCTTCTCTTCGCATTATATGCACAAAGAAACCTTGATTGTCGGATTCTTATTCTTTTGATAAGGTTTCTTTGTGTGCAGGCTTGATTTAAAACCTCATCATTTGTTTTCTTCGCTGTCCATGGAATTTTCAGCATTCTTCTGTAAAACCACGTTTCTGTGGCTTCCAATGCTCTTATTGCTTGTTTGTTTATTGTCCATGATTCGCTGCCATAACTAAGTATGTGTTCAATATAAGTAAAAAGTAAAGGAACCCTTTCATACCTCGTGGTATATAGGTCAATACAGTGTTAGGCATGTATTTTCATTGACCGTCGGACACACATGGTGATGTGGTCAGCATCACGCCAGTCGCCTTTACTTTCCCAGAGCATGTCTGGTACCCAGTTGAGGCTGGGTCGACCTGAGAGCCGTCGCGGTCGGGAAAAATTCCACGCGCATTGCGGGAGTTGAACCCAGACCACCAGCCTTACGAAGCGAGTTCACTAACAAATACGCTACAGCGGCTCTCGTGTTCAATATAGCACTGGAGTATTCGTTTTCACATTGTCATTGGTAGTGACTTTCCTACATCTTGATTACAAGTAAATTTTTTTTTTAAATTTTACTTATGAAAAAAGAAAACAAACTAAATCGTTCTGTTATTCAGAAACTCATTTTGATCATGAAATTTTAATAAACGTAAGAGCCGAAGGAAGAAAATAGATCATCAGACGAGGGAATTGCGTTGTACAACGCTGCATTGCAGTCTCACATCAATGTGGTAACGTTACAAACTAGTAACGTAGTGGTCATAAAGAAATGAACACAAGCTCATAGGTGCCGTTCGGTTTTTTGCATAATTACGAATGTTTATTTCCAGTGGCGGCTCGTCATTAAGGGCCAGTGGGGCGGGCCCTACCAAAAATAAGGTGTAACGTGTATTTATTATTTTATACATTAAGTAAGTGTCCGAAACCAGGATTTTTCCGAAAATTTCTGTCTGGCCCCACCAACAAAACTGATCACGAGCCGCCACTGTTCATTTCCAATGTTGTATCAATCCTAACATATGCCAGTGAGAGTTTAAAACGACTAAAGATATAGAAAGCAAGTTGAAAGCATTTGAAAATAGATGTCTGTGAGAAATAATGAATATAAAATGGGACACATTCAGGAGAAGTGATGAAATCAGAGACATGTCTGGTCAACAACTAGTGACAACTGTTATAAGAAGGAGAAGATGGAGATATGTTGGGCATACCTCAAGAAGAAATGATCAAAGAATATCAAAGCAGGCATTGAAGGGGGATGCAAAGGGTTCAAGAATGAGAGGACGCCCTAGGAAACCCTGAAACGAACTTTGCTGAGAGTGGCAAGAAATATGGTCTCAGTTCCATGGAGGAGATTGAGCGAGTTGTTTTGTTTTTTTTCGATCCAGAAACACTTGAGCTGAAAGCTCTTCGGCTTTGTGTCATTGACATCGTAACCCTTCGGTTCGGTGCCACAAACACCGTAAATCTTGGGAACCTGTAGCTTTTATGCCAGTCCGCGGAGTTGAACCCACACTCACAGTGGACTTGTCACCCGTAGTCCAACGCGCTACGAACACGCTCTACACGCGGGCAAGCGAGTTGTATAGGATAGAGCGATGTGGAGAAATTACTTGCAGATCCTATGTAACGTACGTATAACGGTACGAGATGAATTATTATTATTATTTATTTGACAATCAAATAAATCGAAGCTACAATATAACATGGAGATCATTCTTGATCAAATTTAGTGTTATGCTAATTTTCTCCGTTTTCCATTAGTTTTTACTTTGGCATTATTTACTTTTGGCACAATTTTTGTATATTTTTTTAGTGCATATTCATTTTAGTTAATAATACGAAAGATAAGATGGAGATCAGTGGCGGCTCGTGCTCATTTTTGTTGCTTGAGCCAGACACAAATTTTCGGAAAAATCATGGTTTTAGGTTAGGTTATATTTTAATTATGAAGTAATAAATATACATTATTGTTGGTGGGGCCCGGCCCCACTGGTCCTTAATGACGAGCCGCCACTGATGGAGATATGTTCGGCATACTCTGAGAACAATGATCTAAGAATAGTAAAACAGGCAATGAAGTGGAGTCGAAGTGTTCAAGAAAGAAATGACGCCGTAGAAAAACTCCAGAAAAACGAACTTTGCTGAGAGAGTTGATAAATATCGGACAATTCCATAGAAGAGTTGCCCAGAATAAACGGATAAATTTCTGGCAGATCCTATGTAATTTTTATCGAACGAAAGGAATATTTTTATTTTAAAATTCCGGTACTTTCGGATCCAGGTGAGAATAGGTATTTGAGTAACGAATACTTACTATTCGCTCATTACTATTACGCAGCTTTGGTGGTGACTGAATAACGTTTTGAATCATCATCATCATCGGTGCCGTCTCCACATCGAAGGTTGGCTGCAATGAATCTCCAGCATCCTCTGTCTTTCGCCTTGGTGTTGCACACTGCCAGACTGTAACCTGTCCATTTCTTAAAGTTTCCTCCCACTTATCTCTCGGTCTTCCTCTTGCTCTTCTCCCTCAACTTTCCCCTCTAGTAAATGTTTTATCATGGTGTCATGTCTTTTTATGTGCCCAAAATACTTTACTTGTCTGAATTTTATTTCTCTTAATAATTGTTTCTTCATGCCTAGTTTTCCTAAAACTTGTTTATTTGTCTGTTTTTCTGTCCATGAAACTCTGCTTATTCTTCTATATATCCACATCTCAAATGCATCAATTATGTCTTCTAACTGCTTGTTCATTGTCCATGTTTCGAGCCATACATTAATATAGGATATATATAGCATTTGATCATTCTAATTTTTAGCCTGTTTGTGATTTGTTTAGATGTCAGTAACTTTCTCATACTATTGAAATTATCCTTGGCCATTCCTATTCTCTTTTAATTTCAGTTATACATCTGCCATCATCTGTTATCATCTGACCGAGATAGGAGTAGCTTTTTACTTGATGTAGTAATTCTCCATGTATTTTTATATTCATTTTAGGTTTTCCATTTCCTTGTTGATTACCATAGTTTTTGTTTTCTGTATGTTAATGTCTAATCCATATTCCTTGCTAGTTCTGTCCAATTGGTCCACTAATTCTTGTAGATCTTGTTCATTTTCTGCTACCAATACTGTGTCATCTGCATATCTTAAGTTATTTATTATTTTTCCATTGATCTTGAGTCCTGGCATTCCTCTAGTTGTTTGAAGATTTGCTCTGTGTAGATGTTAAATAGGCTTGATGACAGTATGCATCCTTGTCTCACTCCTCTCTTTATGTCTATGTATGGAGAGTAGCTATTTTCATATTTTATTACTGCTGTCTGTTCCCAGTATATGTTACTTATTAGTCTGATATCATCCCCATCTAGGCCTACTTTGCTGAGAGAGTTGATAAATATCGGACAATTCCATAGAAGAGTTGCCCAGAATAAACGGAGAAATTTCTTGCAGATCCTATGTAATTTTTATCGAACGAAAGGAATATTTTTATTTTAAAATTCCGGTACTTTCGGATCCAGGTGAGAATAGGTATTTGAGTAACGAATACTTACTATTCGCTCATTACTATTACGCAGCTTTGGTGGTGACTGAATAACGTTTTGAATACGGATCGCAAACAATAACACGGTACGCTGTGCTGATTCAATAATTCATGGACACTTACCGAACACATTTTATTCTCTATTCTGGAATGTTACAAATTGTTCAAGGTAGTTCTAATTCTGGATACACTAGAGTTTGTGAACTTTAAACACATTGCATTCATTCGCAGCATGTGGGTAACGTTTGATTGATATTATTAATGCGTAGTCTGATAAGACGCGTGTAAATGAATATCGTTCTAATCGTTCTAAGCTTTTTCTTAAATGTCAAAGTTGATAGTCGATTCAGGTAGGCTTGGTGTTTACTATTTGGGTCTCTTCGTTTCGTAGTTACGTAGTTTAAAACTTTTGTTTTGTGTTTTGAATGTAGTGGGTTCGAAATCCCGAATGAATCGTTCGGTTCACGGGGAGAGTTTATTTACTGAGATCACTAGTACTGTTGTTGGAGATACTGAATTCGTGCTTTGTGGAATACTATCGGGTCTGCAAGTGGTGTGTCCATTTCTGCGCAGAGGGACCGATGATTTAAGAGACGTTCACAAATTATACAAAAGTGTATAAGGTAGGGCTTTCATAGATGGTGTGATATTAGCTAGTACATATAACTGCTCATGTGTAGGGCTATAATAGATGTGGTGATAGTATACATACCTGCTAGGTAGGGCTTTACTAGATGTTGTGATATTATACATACCTGCTAGGTAGGGCTATAATAGATGTAATATTATACATACCTGCTAGGTAGGGCTTTACTAGATGTTGTGATATTATACATACCTGCTAGGTAGGGCTTTACTAGATGTTGACAGAAAATGCAGAAGTGTCATATAGGATTTCATTGATGTTGACATATTATACGGAAGTTCCAGTTAGAGGTTTTAATACTTGTTGACAGATTATACATGCTTGGCAGGTAGGGGCTTAGTCAGGTAGGGGTTTTAATACTTGTTGACAGATTATACATACTTGGCAGGTATGGGGCTTAGTCAGGTAGGGGCTTCACTACTTGACAGATTATACATACTTGGCAGGTATGGGGCTTAGTCAGGTAGGAGGCTTCACTACTTGCTGACAGGATTTACACTTCTACTTGGCAGGGATGGGGCTTAGTCAGGTAAGGGTTAAATACTGTGACAATTATACATATGTGTACAAGGTATGGATTTAATACATGTGAACAGATTATACATATGTGTACAAGGTATGGGCAATTATACATATGTTACAGGTTATTATATTATATGTACAAGGTATGGAAATACAGATTATTATAATACGTGTCGATAGGGCTTTAAGGCTTATTATCAGATTATACGCACTTTCTTAAAGTTTGCTCTTCTTCTTCATTCGCTCTCAGACATCAATGTGAATATGTTTCAATAAAACGGTGGTCTACCTCAGTTTGTCGACATATCACAAAATCTATATACTCCTGGTTATAAGAATGAGGAGGATCGTCTGGTTGAATGGATTAGGGCGTGGCTCCCATGCATGAGACAGGTTAAATCACCGTAAGGCCAATGAGTTTTTTTTTTATCAGGGGCATAAAGTGGTTTGGCCACTTAATAAGAATACATCCAAACTCTATAGTATACAAAGTCTTCTAAAACAGAATATCTGGAAAGAAGGCGAGAGGAAGTCCACGTAAAGATAATTAGATGGCATAGCAGAATCCTGTGAAAGAGCACCCAAAAAAATCACCCAAGCTACCGGAACAGTGCAAGACAAAAACATAAAATCACGACACTGGGCAACAACCCGGTAACAGTGTGACGACAGAAGAAGATAAATAAATCCTAACGTGAAAAGTTTCTCCGAGACTTCACTTGCTATACGACCAGTGGCGGCTCGTCATTAAGGGCTAATGGGGCAGGGCCCCACAAAAAAATAATGTGTAACGTGTATTTATTATTATATAAATAAAAATATAACCTAACACAATACCATGATTTTGCAAAAAAAATGTGTCTGGCACCACCAGCAAAAATTAGCACGAGCCGCCACTGTATACGACCATTAAATTCCACAGGCTCATATCATCCTGTCCTACATCGCCTAAAAAGCGGTGTTACAGGCAATTGCGACAGGTTGTTTTTTTTAATGGAATGATGTACGGTGCTCGGATCTCGCTACAAGAGTACTTTGTTCGTTTTCCTGTGTAGAGCATAGATTGTGATATTTTTCTAATGTTCATTGATCTTAATGTAGTTAAGATAAGTCCCTAGTTATATCGGAGATGGATGATTAAACATAGTTCCTATGTTCAAATTGGATTTTTTTAAACCGATTCAGAACACTTGAGCTTTCAGCTCTTCGGCTCGGTGCCATGGACATTCTAACCCTTCGGTTCGGTGCCATGGACATCGTAACCCTTCGGTTCGGTGCCATGGACATTGTAACCCTGCGGTTCGGTGCCACGAACAACGTGAATCTGGTGAACCTGTGGCTTTTCTGTTAGCTCGCGGAATTGAATCCGCACTCACAGGGAGCTTGCCACCTGTAGTCCAACGCAATACAAACACGCTGGGCAGGCGAGCTTTGGAATTCTTTAAATAAACATTAGCAGTTGAAAAACGTTAAAAGTAGTCTGGAAAATACACTAAAATTAGTTACGTAACATCTCAAGACTTTACGGTATAATGTGCCTGACACTTCACTTTTTGAGACCCGATTGTGCAGGAGGTAGAGATGTAAAATTTTGTTGTCACGTGTCGGGGGACATCAAGCTCGACCCATTACCCTCTTATGTCAGAATCGATAAGTGAACGCGCTTATGCATTATGCTAATTATAAAGACACTACAAATTGGGTCTATGTGACGTATAGGTTAGATACTCGTCTCTCGTGCCAAGGGTACCAGGTTCGATTCCTCGTGGAGACATCTGAATAGTTTCCCAGAAATCATTGTAGGTGAGATCGAGTTCCTAGTCCTATCGGAGACGGACGATAAAACGTAGGCACCGTGTTCAAGGTGAGAAGGTAAAAGAAATGAAATGTGTTACTTTGCCATCTCATTTTAATTTTCTTCTCTGTGGTCTCTGTGGTTAAGTTGTTACGACGTTTGCTTTGCTTTCAGAAGGTTACGGTTTCTAATCCCGTCCCACATGTTCAACAAATTTAAAATTGGCACAATTAACCTGTGTCCCTGTGACAAGGCGGACATGACGGCAGAGCACATACTGCAAGACTGCTAATTGCTAGCAGGCCTGAGAAACGAAACCTGGCCCGATAATAAACACATGTTATAAGCTTATTGTACTTGTATATATTTGAGACGAGACAATATCATACATACACACATGTATACACATATAACAAACATGCATCTCAAATATATACAGGCACAATAACTATAGTATGTGTTTGTGCAAACACTGTTCGATCGAGCCTTACCTGATTATTCGGTGTCTAGTTGTAACGTAGCTTTTGAGAAAGACACTCCCACGTGAGTCATTTTATTGAGAATGTCTCATTGATTGTGTTCGTAAAGACGCTCGTATTGCTAGGCTAGGCGATTGGTGTCTTATGAAATGAGGGTAAGTGGTTCGAGTCCCGTGTTTGTCTATTTGTTTTCTCGGAAGCTCTTAATACCTGTACCCTGTTTATTTGTTGATCATATTCGTTGCTTCCCCTTGGGTTCTTGTAAAAAAAAACTCCTTATTCTCTTCCGATAATAAAGAGGTTTGCTAGAAGCTGTACGAAGGGGCGAAGTCCCTAAAGACAACAGCAGAATTCATGAGAAAGTTTGGTTCCTCAGTCTAAGCGGGGATCGAGAGAGAGAGAGAGAGAGAATCCCGACCATATCGTTGGGGCTCACGTATGCCTTTTTCTGAGTTCCTGGCATTTCTTTGACGGATCTACGAAGTTAGTGCTTTGTACACTCCCGTGTGATGCCGGGGCCCTCATGGGGAGCAAATAATAGTAACACTGCGACCTACAAGTCATGTCGTAAGAGGCGACTTATTTCGAGGCCGAGGAAGCTACCCCAGTAAATAAAAGCATCGCAGAAACAAAATGTGTTGGCCTATTTGTAGACGCATAACTGGTATAACGTACAATGACTCTTAAGCTTAGATCACATACAAAATCACACAGAGTCGTTAACAAATGATCGATATGAGCATTCGAAGAAGAAAAGGAAGGCTCAGATCACATACAAATCACAAAAAGTGGTTTAACAAGTAGTTAATATGGAACATTCAAAGAAGAAGTAGTGCTTTGTACAACACTATCAACAAATACATTCTCTTTCTACAGGGAGATATCAAACTGTTTATGGAGAGAACCCATGTACGATGGAGTCAAATCCTTGACCTATAAACGTCTTTAATTTGTCAATTATTCGTATAAGTCATGCGTAACGATAAACCTTCTGATGAAAGTCATAACATGATTTGTGAAAGTTCTTGATAAAAAGTGTACACGGCTGCACCGCTAGCAATTGTATTATCTATTGTTGAAGAAACTTGCTAGGGTCAGCATGTCTTAGCGTCAACGTATAATGCAGTCAGGAATGTTTTAGTACAGCTTACGCAACACAGGTAGTGCGGTTATATGTTTATTAGTGTTGTTACGAGAAGTTTAGTAGGAAAACGTGTATTTTAGTGTAGTTAATTAAGTGTAGTTAATTAGTGTATTTTAGTGTAGTTAATTAAGTGTATTTTAGTGTAGTTAATTAAGTGTATTTTAGTGTATTTTAGTGTAGTTAATAAAGTATATTTTAGTGTAGTTAATTAGTGTATTTTAGTGTAGTTAATTAAAGTATATTTTAGTGTAGTTAATATAGTATATTTTAGTGTAGTTAATTAAGTGTATTTTAGTGTAGTTAATTAAGTATATTTTAGTGTAGTTAATTAAGTGTATTTTAGTGTATTAATTAGTGTATTTATAGTAAAGTGTATTTTAGTGTAGATTAATTATTATTTAGTGTATTTTAGTGTAGTTAATTAAGTAGTATTTTATGTAGTAATTTAGTTATAGTGTATTTAGTGTAGTTAATTAGTTAGTGTATTTTAGTGTAGTTAATTGATTATTTAGTGTATTTTAGTGTAGTTAATTAAGTGTATTTTAGTGTATTATGTAGTTATAGTTTTTAGTGTAGTTAATTTAGTGTATTTTAGTGTAGTTAATTTAGGTGTATTAAGTTATTAGTGTAGTTAATTAAGTGTATTTTAGTGTATTTTAGTGTAGTTAATTAAGTGTATTTTGTGATTGTGTAGTTAATTAAGTGTATTTTAGTGTATTTGTGTTAATTAAGTTATTAGTTATTTAGTGTAGTTAATTAAGTATATTTTAGTGTAGTTAATTAAGTGTATTTTAGTGTAGTTAATTAAGTATATTTTGTGTAGTAATTAAGTATTATTTTTAGTGTAGTTAATTAGTTATTTTAGT
Organism: Arion vulgaris; assembly: GCA_020796225.1. Classification (NCBI taxonomy): domain Eukaryota; kingdom Metazoa; phylum Mollusca; class Gastropoda; order Stylommatophora; family Arionidae; genus Arion; species Arion vulgaris. The sequence continues at coordinate 18,750,546 of CM036773.1, forward strand.
GTATTAATTAGTGTATTTTAGTGTAGTTAATTAAGTGTATTTTAGTGTAGTTAATTAGTGTATTTTAGTGTAGTTAATTATTAGTGATATTTTAATGTATGTAGTAATTAATGTGTAATTTTAGTGTAGTTAATTGATGGGTGTATTTTAGTGTAAGTTAATTAGTATTATATTTTAGTTAGTTAATTAAGTGATATTTTTAGTGTAGTTAATTAAGTATATTTTAGTGCAAATTAAAGTTATTAAGTTATTTTAGTGTAGTTAATTAAGTGTATTTTAGTGTATTTATTAGTTATTAAGTGTATTTTAGTGTAGTTAATTAAGTGTATTTTAGTGTAGTTAATATAAGTTATTTTAGTGTAGTTAATTAAGTGTATTTTAGTGTAGTTAATTTAGTGTATTTCAGTGTAGTTAGATTATGTATTTTAGTGTATTTTAGTGTAGTTAATTAAGTGTATTTTAGTGTAGTTAATTTAGTGTATTTTAGTGTATTTTAGTGTAGTTAATTAAGTGTATTTTAGTGTATTTTAGTGTAGTTAATTTAGTGTATTTTAGTGTATTTTAGTGTAGTTAATTAAGTGTATTTTAGTGGTTAATTGGTGTATTTTAGTGTAGTTAATTAGATGTATTTTAGTGTAGTTAATTAAGTGTATTTTAGTGTAGTTAATTAGTGTATTTTAGTATTTTAGTGTAGTTAATTAAGTATTATTTTTAGTGTAGTTAATTAAGTGTATTTTAGTGTAGTTAATTCAGTGTATTTTTAGTGTAGTTAATTAGTGTATTTAGTGTAATTAAATTAGTGTATTAATTAGTGTATTTTAGTGTAGTTAATTAAGTGTATTTTAGTGTGTAGTTAATTTTAGTGTATTTTGAGTGTATTTTAGTGTAGTTAATTAAGTGTATTTTAGTGTAGTTAATTAAGTGTATTTTAGTGTAGTTAATTAAGTATATTTTAGTGTAGTTAATTAAGTATATTTTAGTGTAGTTAATTTAGTGTATTTTAGTGTAGTTAATTAAGTATATTTTAGTGTAGTTAATTAAGTGTATTTTAGTGTAGTTAATTAAGTATATTTAGTGATTTAGTGATTAATTAAGTATATTTTAGTGTAGTTAATTAAGTATATTTAGTGTAGTTAATTAAGTGTATTTTAGTGTAGTTAATTAAGTGTATTTTAGTGTAGTTAATTATAGTGTATTTTTAGTGTAGTTAATTAATTGTATTTTAGTGTAGTTAATTTAGTGTATTTAGTGTAGTTAATTAAGTGTATTTTAGTGTAGTTAATTAAGTGTATTTTAGTGTAGTTAATTTAGTGTATTTTAATGTAGTTAATTAAGTGTATTTTAGTGTAGTTAATTAAGTGTATTTTAGTGTAGTTAATATAGTATATTTTAGTGTAGTTAATTAAGTGTATTTTAGTGTAGTTAATTTAGTGTATTTTAGTGTAGTTATTAAGTGTATTTTAGTGTTAGTTAATTAAGTGTATTTTAGTGTAGTTAATTAAGTTATTTAGTGTAGTTATTTAAGTGTATTTTAGTGTAGTTAATTAAGTGTATTTTAGTGTAGTTAATTAAGTGTATTTTAGTGTAGTTAATTAAGTGTATTTTAGTGTAGTTAATTAAGTGTATTTAAGTGTATTTTAGTGTAGTTAATTAAGTATATTTTAGTGTAGTTAATTAAGTGTATTTTTAGTTATAGATTAATGTAGTAATTAAGTGTATTTTAGTGTAGTTAATATAGTATATTTTAGTGTAGTTAATTAAGTGTATTTTAGTGTAGTTAATTTAGTGTATTTCAGTGTAGTTGATTAAGTGTATTTTAGTGTAGTTAATTAAGTGTATTTTAGTGTAGTTAATTTAGTGTATTTTAGTGTATTTTAGTGTAGTTAATTTAGTGTATTTTAGTGTATTTTAGTGTAGTTAATTAAGTGTATTTTAGTGTATTTTAGTGTAGTTAATTAAGTGTATTTTAGTGTAGTTAATTGAGTGTATTTTAGTGTAGTTAATTAAGTGTATTTTAGTGTAGTTAATTAAGTATATTTTAGTGTAGTTAATTAAGTGTATTTTAGTGTAGTTAATTAAGTATATTTTAGTGTAGTTAATTAAGTGTATTTTAGTGTAGTTAATTCAGTGTATTTTAGTGTAGTTAATTTAGTGTATTTCAGTGTAATTAATTAAGTGTATTTTAGTGTATTTTAGTGTAGTTAATTAAGTGTATTTTAGTGTAGTTAATTTAGTGTATTTTAGTGTATTTTAGTGTAGTTAATTTAGTGTATTTTAGTGTATTTTAGTGTAGTTAATTGAGTGTATTTTAGTGTATTTTAGTGTAGTTAATTAAGTGTATTTTAGTGTATTTTAGTGTAGTTAATTAAGTGTATTTTAGTGTAGTTAATTAAGTGTATTTTAGTGTAGTTAATTTAGTGTAGTTAATTTAGTGTATTTTAGTGTAGTTAATTAAGTGTATTTTAGTGTATTTTAGTGTAGTTAATTTAGTGTATTTTAGTGTATTTTAGTGTAGTTAATTAAGTGTATTTTAGTGTATTTTAGTGTAGTTAATTAAGTGTATTTAAGTGTATTTTAGTGTAGTTAATTAAGTGTATTTTAGTGTAGTTAATTAAGTGTATTTTAGTGTAGTTAATTAAGTATATTTTTGTGTAGTAAATTAAGTGTATTTTAGTGTATTTTAGTGTAGTTAATTTAGTGTATTTTAGTGTATTTTAGTGTATTTTAGTGTAGTTAATTTAGTGTATTTTAGTGTAGTTAAGTGTGGCTGCGTTTATTATAATTAGTTTCATTGATTGAGTGATAGATTGATATGACCATCATCGTTGCACTTCGGTGAGTAAACATGTGTGCTCTGAACTATTTCTTACACAGGAAGAAGATCTCAGATGCAGTGCGCGAGCTCGGTGAGGTCCCGATGTAATTTTGAAGATAGTGAAGATATTTCGTGTGAATTTATTTTAATAGTTTTTAATGAATATTTCCAGGCAACGGCTTTCAGCCTGCTGGTCTCGATTTTGAACTGGCAAGGGTTCTTTTATGTGCCCAAATTAAACACGGAAGTGTATTTTAGTGTATTTTAGTGTAGTTAATTAAGTGTATTTTAGTGTATTTTAGTGTAGTTAATTAAGTGTATTTTAGTGTAGTTAATTAAGTATATTTTAGTGTAGTTAATTAAGTGTATTTTAGTGATTAATTCAGTGTATTTTAGTGTAGTTAATTTAGTGTATTTCAGTGTAATTAATTAAGTGTATTTTAGTGTATTTTAGTGTAGTTAATTAAGTGTATTTTAGTGTAGTTAATTTAGTGTATTTTAGTGTATTTTAGTGTAGTTAATTTAGTGTATTTTAGTGTATTTTAGTGTAGTTAATTTAGTGTATTTTAGTGTATTTTAGTGTAGTTAATTAAGTGTATTTTAGTGTATTTTAGTGTAGTTAATTAAGTGTATTTTAGTGTAGTTAATTAAGTGTATTTTAGTGTAGTTAATTTAGTGTAGTTAATTAAGTGTATTTTAGTGTAGTTAATTAATGTATTTTAATGTATTTTAGTGTAGTTAATTAAGTGTATTTTAGTGTATTTTAGTGTAGTTAATTAAGTGAATTTTAGTGTATTTTAGTGTAGTTAATTAAGTGTATTTAGGGATTTTAGTGTAGTTAATTAAGTGTATTTTAGTGTAGTTAATTAAGTGTATTTTAGTGTAGTTAATTAAGTGTATTTTAGTGTAGTTAATTTAGTGTATTTTAATGTAGTTAATTAAGTGTATTTTAGTGTAGTTAATTAAGTGTATTTTAGTGTAGTTAATATAGTATATTTTAGTGTAGTTAATTAAGTGTATTTTAGTGTAGTTAATTTAGTGTATTTCAGTGTAGTTGATTAAGTGTATTTTAGTGTAGTTAATTAAGTGTATTTTAGTGTAGTTAATTAAGTGTATTTAAGTGTATTTTAGTGTAGTTAATTAAGTATATTTTAGTGTAGTTAATTAAGTGTAATTTAGTGTAGTTAATTAAGTATATTTTAATGTAGTTAATTAAGTGTATTTTAGTGTAGTTAATTAAGTGTATTTTAGTGTAGTTAATTAAGTGTATTTTAGTGTAGTTAATTAAGTGTATTTTAGTGTAGTTAATTAAGTGTATTTTAGTGTAGTTAATTAAGTGTATTTTAGTGTAGTTAATTTAGTGTATTTTAATGTAGTTAATTAAGTGTATTTTAGTGTAGTTAATTAAGTGTATTTTAGTGTAGTTAATATAGTATATTTTAGTGTAGTTAATTAAGTGTATTTTAGTGTAGTTAATTTAGTGTATTTTAATGTAGTTAATTAAGTGTATTTTAGTGTAGTTAATTAAGTGTATTTTAGTGTAGTTAATATAGTATATTTTAGTGTAGTTAATTAAGTGTATTTTAGTGTAGTTAATTTAGTGTATTTCAGTGTAGTTGATTAAGTGTATTTTAGTGTAGTTAATTAAGTGTATTTTAGTGTAGTTAATTAAGTGTATTTAAGTGTATTTTAGTGTAGTTAATTAAGTATATTTTAGTGTAGTTAATTAAGTGTAATTTAGTGTAGTTAATTAAGTATATTTTAATGTAGTTAATTAAGTGTATTTTAGTGTAGTTAATTAAGTATATTTTAGTGTAGTTAATTAAGTGTATTTTAGTGTAGTTAATTTAGTGTATTTCAGTGTAGTTGATTAAGTGTATTTTAGTGTAGTTAATTAAGTGTATTTTAGTGTAGTTAATTTAGTGTATTTTAGTGTATTTTAGTGTAGTTAATTTAGTGTATTTTAGTGTATTTTAGTGTAGTTAATTAAGTGTATTTTAGTGTATTTTAGTGTAGTTAATTAAGTGTATTTTAGTGTAGTTAATTGAGTGTATTTTAGTGTAGTTAATTAAGTGTATTTTAGTGTAGTTAATTAAGTATATTTTAGTGTAGTTAATTAAGTGTATTTTAGTGTAGTTAATTAAGTATATTTTAGTGTAGTTAATTAAGTGTATTTTAGTGTAGTTAATTCAGTGTATTTTAGTGTAGTTAATTTAGTGTATTTCAGTGTAATTAATTAGTGTATTTTAGTGTATTTTAGTGTAGTTAATTAAGTGTATTTTAGTGTAGTTAATTTAGTGTATTTTAGTGTATTTTAGTGTAGTTAATTTAGTGTATTTTAGTGTATTTTAGTGTAGTTAATTGAGTGTATTTTAGTGTATTTTAGTGTAGTTAATTAAGTGTATTTTAGTGTAGTTAATTAAGTGTATTTTAGTGTAGTTAATTTAGTGTAGTTAATTAAGTGTATTTTAGTGTAGTTAATTAAGTGTATTTTAGTGTATTTTAGTGTAGTTAATTAAGTGTATTTTAGTGTATTTTAGTGTAGTTAATTAAGTGTATTTTAGTGTATTTTAGTGTAGTTAATTAAGTGTATTTAAGTGTATTTTAGTGTAGTTAATTAAGTGTATTTTAGTGTAGTTAATTAAGTGTATTTTAGTGTAGTTAATTAAGTATATTTTTGTGTAGTAAATTAAGTGTATTTTAGTGTATTTTAGTGTAGTTAATTTAGTGTATTTTAGTGTATTTTAGTGTATTTTAGTGTAGTTAATTTAGTGTATTTTAGTGTAGTTAAGTGTGGCTGCGTTTATTATAATTAGTTTCATTGATTGAGTGATAGATTGATATGACCATCATCGTTGCACTTCGGTGAGTAAACATGTGTGCTCTGAACTATTTCTTACACAGGAAGAAGATCTCAGATGCAGTGCGCGAGCTCGGTGAGGGTCCCCGATGTAATTTTGAAGATAGTGAAGATATTTCGTGTGAATTTATTTTTAATAGTTTTTAATGAATATTTCCAGGCAGCGGCTTTCCAGCCTGCTGGTCTCGATTTTGAACTGGCAAGGGTTCTTTTATGTGCCCAAATTAAACACGGAACTTGCGTTTTATCGTCCGTCTCCGATAGGACTAGGAATTCGATTCAATCTATACTGTGATCAGGGATCTCTGGAAAAATATCCCAATGAACCCTCGAAGAAGGGAACCGAGTATCTTTGGAATGAAAGGCGAGCACGTAGTCTCTACGCCACAGAGACGTAGTGCGGCTTAGTGTAGATACGTATAACTTAGTGTAGATACGTGTGACTTAGTGTAGATACGTATGACTTAGTGTAGATACGTGTGACTTAGTGTAGATACGTATGACTTAGTGTAGATACGTATGACTTAGTGTAGATACGTATGACTTAGTGTAGATACGTGTGACTTAGTGTAGATACGTATGACTTAGTGTAGATACGTATGACTTAGTGTAGATACGTATGACTTAGTGTAGATACGTATGACTTAGTGTAGATACGTGTGACTTAGTTTATTTTAGTTAGTTAAATATAGTCGAAGATATTTTAGTTTAATAATAATTCCTCTCGTACAGAGTTATACGTTATATAGAGCCTGCAAGCAATTTCTATATACCGCTTTATCCTGGGTAACTCGCTCTACAGAGTTATACGTTACATAGAGCCTGCAAGCAATTTCTCTATACCGCTTTATCCTGGGAAACTCGCTCTACAGAGTTATACGTTACATAGAGCCTGCAAGCAATTTCTCTATACCGCTTTATCCTGGGCAACTCGCTCAATCTCCTCCATGGAACTGAGACCGATATTTCTTGCCTCTTTCAGCAAAGTTCGTTTCAGTGTCTTCCTAGGTCGTTTTCTCTTTCTCGAACCCTTGCATCCCACTTCAATGCCTGCTTTTATATTTTTTAATCATTTCTTCCTTAGGTGTGTCCAACAAATCTCCATCTTCTCCTTCTATCCAGTTGTTACTCTTTTAGTATTATAACAGTTAGTATTTTAGTTTCGGTAAATGTCGTCATCAAGGTGCATGTCCTTTACGAAATTCACTCTGTCTCTAGCCAGTTCACCGATGATAATATTTATGGTTTCTTTGATATCTTGTATCCATCTTCTTGGTCTGCCTCTGCGTCCTGGGACATTGCCTTTCAAAATTGTTCTCTCCAGCCCATCTCATCAGGCTTGATGTGACCAAAATATATAATTTTTCTTTATAGTATGTTGTTTATCAGCCAATTGTCTTTAACATTGAGTTCATTCAGGACATCAGTGTTCTTCCTTTTTCTGTCCATGGTATTCGTAGGATCTTTCTGTAGCATTTAGTTTCGAAGGTAGTGCCGGATTAGCTCTATAGCAGAAGTAGCAAATGCTACGGGCCCCGCGTTTCTGGAGGCCCCACGCCTAGAGCAGAAAATGTTTAGCATGTAAAACTATCAAACAAGTTTTGGATGACATCACAAATAACATGGATCAAAAGGTAAAGTGTCGTAATCAGGCGTACGGACTAGTTTCGAAGATAGTTGGTTGGAAACGCAATAATAGACCATTTTATGGAACGGAATTTTAGAACGCTTGCCATCGGAGAACGTTCTCTTTCAGTTAATTAATGAACACAATGGAGCAAGATCGTCTAAATAAACTCACTTTAATGAAATAAGCCATTTAAGGGGGATTCGGGTCTTGAAAATCAAGAATCTATTTTCGTTGTTTTCATATTAATATAAAATGTGTATAAGCATTTTGAAAGAGTATGGCTTAGAATAGTAGAAAAAATTAGAAAAAAAAATTTTCAAAGTGTTGCCATGGAAACAATACAAAATGGCCGCCAAAAACAAAATTTCAAATCCTAAGGCTCTGAATCTAATGAATGTAAATGAATTCTGTTTCACTCTAAGGTGCGCAATTATAATATCTAAAATATTACACATGATTTTTAGGATATATTAAATATTAAATTTTTATAAATTTTTGGGTAAAAATTCCCTCAAAATTTGGTCAAAAAAGCTGTTTTTGGAGGTGTGTTTGCAAAATTCATAAAATGTAATATTTAATATATCCTAAAAGAAGTGTAATTTTGTAGATATTACAATTGCTACCTAGAGTGAAACGAATTCATTTATATTCATTAACTTCAGAGCCTTAGGATTTGAAATTTTGCTTACGGCCATTTTGTATTGTTTCCATGGCAACGCTTTGACATTTTTTTTTACTAATTTTTTCTACTATTCTAAGTCATAATCTTTCAAAATTGTTATACAAATTCTACATTAATACCAAAGCAACGAAAAAGTTTCAAGACCAGAGTCCCCTTAAGCAGTTGGAGTTACTCGTTGTTCAAGTCGAACTGGATGCCTGAGAGGCAGAGTGAGAGGTGTATTTAATCAACAAGCCACAGGAACCATCAGTATGCATACTCTTCGATATCTGTTGGGGAAGACTGAGCACCTATGGGTCTGCCCGGAGTGCAATGACATCAGTTTAGTAACCAGTAACCAAAAACCAATCACTTTAATGAACATTGAATGTAATTTACTCAGAGAAATTGATTTGTCTAGTGTTATCTCTAAATTTGCTCACATTAAATAGAGAAAATGTTGTTTGCAAAAGTTGAGTTTTATTATATTATCATGCAAAACCTAGAGCCTCTTGGTAACATTTGCTATATATCCCGCGCTAGCTTAATCCGGCAATGTTGGAAGGACTGGACTAGGTAAATCTAGCCAAGTATATTTTAGCGTAGTTGAGTGTCGTTAATTTTGGTCAGTCATATTGTAAGTTGCCAAATATGAGCATTTATTCAGCGCTATTTAACCAGTTTGAATTTAATCTACGAATTTGGGCGAGTTAACACAACAGACAGGAGCGTCTCTCCCAGTGGATTAGAGTGCGTCTTCCACGCGGAAGACCCGTGTTCAATCCACGGTACGGCCAAGAATAATTTTTTCTATTGGGGCATAAAGAAAAATCTTGACCTGAACAGTTTCGTGAGCGACTGTACTAGTCATGCGGTAATTAAATTTCTCAGGCCTCATCCTCTCTGTCCTACACGCCCTAAAAAGCAAGTACTACATACAGTAGCGACAATAACACAACAGGGGGCTCTCTCTGGCAGAGATGAAATGTCTTCAGTAGTTCGCGTTTTCTACGTGCCGAAGAAACAGGACTCGATATATGAAAAAAAAGTGCAGAAATGTTTACCCCCAAACTTTTTATGCCACACAAGCATTTTTAGGAAGCACAGTAAAACCGAACTATTGGATAGACAACATCAAGACCACACTACATAAACACGGATATAACACAACAAGGGCGACTCATCTGGTCTTAGAACGCAAAGTTAAAGCTCCCATCCCTACGCTTAACGGCAAGAGTGGACAACCAACCCCATCTTATACCTGGGAATAGACAATAGTAAGACGGAAATGAAAAGTGGATAACTTGTAACAAATTTTAATCTTAATTAGATAACTGGTCGTGTATACAGATGAGAACAAGAGTTTTTTGCAAGAACCCCAGAGGAAGCAATGGAAGCAAAAAATATGATCAACAAATAAGCAGTGTACAAGTATTAAGAGCTTCCCAAAAAACAAATAGGCAAGCACAGGATTCGAACCACTTACCCTGATTTCCTACCAACCCATCGCCTTGCCTAGCAATACGAGCGTCCTACGACTCGCTGATTGTGTTCGTAATAACGCTCGTCTGCTAGGCTAGGCGATGGCTGTGGTAGGAAATGAAGTAAGTGATTCGAATCCTGTGTCAAATTTTTCTTCGGAAACTCTTAATACTTGTACACTGTTGTTTTGTTGATGGTGTCTCACAGCAAACTTTTGAGAATTCTAGAGTTATGAAACTTTGACTACTTGTTACTGCAGACATTTGTAGTTCAGTGCACAGCCAACTATAAACATACGGCCAGCGGACTCAGGTAAACAATTATAGGAAATAAGAGCACAACCCGTCACGTGACCTCGCATTCCAGTATTGTTGTATATAGAAGAATTCATTTTAAAATCAACACAGCATGCTAAATCAAGGTTATATTATGTAACAAGTTAAGTTTAACAATACGGAATATCAATATTATGAATATTTTTCATCAATAAATAACTATAGACTCACAGAATTGAGTAAAATTACAAAAAATCTTGCATTGTTCTTATCAAAGATATAAACCCAGCTCCCCAAATCAAACTAGGTCATAGTTTCCCCGGTGAGTTATGTGGCACAATATTAGAGTTGACTGTGTTCAGCAATACCATTTCAAATGTGTACTGCTTTACCGTGTTATGAGTTAGCTGATTTGGTTGAACAAATATAAATAAATTATATATATATACTTCATAGCATGTTCAATTACTAGACATATCTAGATCATTGTCCATGTGCAATAGTGAACAGGAAATACATAGTTCCGTTATTTGCTTTCTTCTTCTGTTTCACCATTTAACTTATTTATAGAGAGTGTTGAGGAAGGGGAGGGAGGGAAGGGGGGTACATTTACAAAATCTAGTCATAATGTCTTTGTTTGTCAAAACTATACACCTACAAGTAGACAAGCACATCCGATTTATGCCACGCTTTATATTCACGAGAGTAGCTTCCTTAGTGCCCTACCTTAGTCGCTTCTTACGACATGCCTTGTAGGTTGCAGTGTTTGTATTATTTGCTCCCCTTGCTAGCCACAACGACACGCGTACGCTTATAACTTAACAATCGAGAATAGCAGGCTGGAAAGCCGCTGGCTGCAAAACTCATAAAAATATTTAAAAATAAAATTACTTAACAATATATATCTTATAAACTACACCGGGATTCTCGCCGATGGTACGGAGTTTGTGCACTGCCGTTGAGATCTTCATGTGTAAGATAGAGATCGGAGCAATCAATCGGTCAGATTGTCAATCAATCAATCAATCAATCAATATATATATATACAATAATCGATATCTATATTTGGTACTGAATGATATATGTCTATTACAGCATTAATCTTCTCATGCTCTCTATTTATCTACAGATTCGCCTTACGTTGAACCTTGCTTACCGCTTCAGTCCGTCCATCTATATATTTACTCAGTGGACAAACTGGCAGCAAACTGGAAATGGAGGAGGCAGTTCGAACTAAAAAATCTGGGCAGGAACTAGATGCACGAGATGTGCAGACGACCAAAAATCGTTCGATAGAAACCGAGCACGCTGACAAGTCTTGTTTACCGAACCAACTCGGGGAACTAAATAACGGGAACAACGGTAGCTTTGATAGATTGTCTATTGAAACATCATCATCAGATATAAGAAGGAACAATAGTAGCTCTAGTATTATACCAGGAGTGGATCACGTTTTCTTTGAGAAGGAGTTTGAGAAGATGGAACATAACGTACAAGAAGATCAAGTAGTGGTTCTTGCAGTTGATAATAGTGTACCAAGTGAAATCGCCTTTAAATGTGAGTATAATAATATATATATATATGCTGTAGGTTTGTGTATGTGGACTGCTTGTATACTGTCGCAAAAATTAGTTGTGTGTGATGTCTTTCCTCCTGTACTGTTTGTCCTCTCGTAATGTCTGTCTTCTCGTAATGTCTGTCCTCTCGTAATGTCTATCCTCTCGTAATTCTGTCCTCTCATACTGCTCCCTCTCGTATGTCTGTCCTCTCGCTACTCCCTCTACTCTCCTTTTTCCCTTTCATGCGTCTATCCTCTCGTACTGTTTGTTTTCTCGTACTGTCTGTCTTCTCGTACTCTCTGTCCTCTCGTACTGTTTGTCCTCTCGTACTATCTATCACCTTGTACTGCCTCTCACCTTGTACTGTCTCTCAACCTCTTCTCTCTCTCTCATTTATTTCCATCTCTAAAAGTTGCCATGTTATATCTTTCATCCGTTTTTTTTTGTTTAAATCTCCATGTTCTGTGTCTCTCGCCTAGTGCTGTCTTGTAACTTCGCCATGCTCTTTCTTTCACCTCTTGTTGTCTCGCTAATTCGCCATGTAATATCTCTCACCTCTCTCAAACTCGCCATACACTTTCTCTGATCATGTTATATTTACAAATTCACCACGTTATCTCTTCTCTCCAAGTGGTTCGGCCATCTAATCTTCTTCTTTACGTTCGTTCTTTACGACCAATTTTAATCACTTTTACTGTGATATGTTTGATCTTTGTCAAGAACGTGAATACGTTGCACATTGGTTTGGTAAGCCCATAAACGAATAAACTTCTACATGCTTAGGACACGTGCATCCCATTTCAGCCAAGGCCATATAATGAGAATGGAACCACATTTACTACCAACACGTGCCTACACTAATCGAGACTGAGGGCACAGAGCACGAGTCAGACCAAGAACACGATGGATAGATAACATCTCAGAGTCCCTGCGAAATCATAGACTGACAACGTCAAGTGCAACACACCTGGCATAAGATAGAAAACTAAATCTCCCCACGACGCTTTACGGCAAATGTTGTTCAGATAAGATAAGATATCTCTTCTCTATAGTGTTATTTCTCTTATATTCGCGACAAGAGAATGTGTTACACATCAAGAAATTCGTGTTATAATATTTCAACTGCAAACTGCAAACTTATTGATTGTATCGATCTGTGTTAAATGTAACGATCGACCTCTGTATACTGTTATTGCCTATCTATGTGTGTGTGGTATAATTAGTTTCCTTGATGCGACGTTGTGCAGCGGAGTAGTATAATGCATAAACATTCGACTATTGATTCACACATAAGAGGGTTGTGGGCTCTACTTCTGCTTTAAACGTTCCCACTTGTTAACTAATCTGTGTGATTTGTATGTCATCTGACCCCAAAAGAGATTGTACATTGTGCCAGTTATGCGCCTACAAGTAGGTCAGCATGTTACAGGGAAAGAGAACCTTCACGCAAAATTTATCAGGGTCGCCATATTAGACGCAATCACAAGAAAAGAGAGTTTTCACGCAACAATTAGTCCGAGGTGCCATAATATGCGCCATGACTACGACTGATTTCATAGGGAGGAAGGTTTTACAAAACCTGGATACATTCGATACTCTATTCGCGCTCGTGTGGTGCCGGGACCCGCAAGTGAAGCAAACAATAGTACCACTGCGACCTACAAGGCACGTAACTAAAAAAGCAGCGCAGACATCGGATGAGCTGGCCTACTTGTAGGCGCATAACTGGTACAACATACAATCTCTTTTAGGCTCAGATCATATACAAATCACAACGAGTGGTTAACAACTGTTCGATATGGAACGGTCGAAGAAGAAGCAGAAGAAACTCTTTCAACACTCTTCAACACTCTTCAACACTCTTCAACAATCTTCCAACACTCTTCCCAAAACTCTTCCAACAGACTGTTCATGAGCAACGAAAGACCGCAACCCTCCCTCTCCTACCCAATTTCTTATCCATCCTTCATCTATTCCCTGTTGTTCGATCCTATTGACGTAAGAACATCTACGTACCCTTTCATTACCGAAAAAAAACCACATGTCCAAGACAGCAGATTCACGAAAGCGACCGGAGGTTAAAAGAATGCAGATATAGACATTTTTATCAATTCTATCCCAGGCGTGGGTTAACTGGGGACCGACCCTTATCTTGTGTCTTTGAGGTAATGCGGGCGCTGTGACATATAGATCCGTTCAGAAAACATGCAAATCATCGACTGGATCGATATATGTTAATGCAGAAACTGTGTTAGTACAAGTTTTATCTGGGAACTTGGAGAAAATGTTGAAGAGAAATGTGCTTTCCAGGGAAGATATTATTATTTGTATTACAGTCTTAATAGCAAGAAATATTCTTCTTCTTCAAACGCTCCATATCGACCACTTGTTAAACCACTCTTTGTGATGTGTATGTGATCTGGGCCTAAGTGTGATTGTACGTTCTGCCAGTTATGCGCCTACAATTAGACCAGCATACCTGATTTCTGCAACGCTTTTTATTTACTAGGGTAGCTTCTCTAGCCCTTTAGCTGCTAAGGACAGGACATGTATATACATTTTCCCATTCACTTCTAAAGACGCATTAACACGTCTGTTATTATCTCTCCTCTGTGGGCTAAAGACGTGTTAACACGTTATACATTGCTACTGTCACTTCAATAGGCGTACATTCACGTTTGTGACCTAGAAACAAAGAGTAGATATTTTTAACTCAGCCTTCGGAAAGTATGTAGCAGCGAAAGGGTTAGTAATAGAGAATAACTGCTGCTGACGCCGGCCAACATACACAGAACAGAGAGTTTTCAGGACTGTTGTCATTGGAGCCAAGTTCCAGAATTGACAAGCTAATTGATGATGATGATGAGCTTTCCTAGGCCCTACCTCAGTCGCCTCTTTCGACATGTCTTGTAGGTCTTGTCTATTACTGTTGATATTACCGTAAACTTGATTCCAAACGTATAGACTTTGTCTTTCCTTTGAATGAAACAGTAGGGCAGAGAGAAGGTTTGTGCAATATGGGCATTACACATTCCCTTATCAGCTGCCCAGACTAGGCATATATGGAGAGGACACTTCATCCTTGTGTTTAACTTTGATACAACACGTAAAGCGAAGGTCACGGTTTAGAAATCTTCCCAAGTTAGTGAAGGAGAGGGCGCCACGTATTGCTTTTGACGTTGGAAGTGGCTATTGAAAAAAACTGACTGATGACCGAATTATGTGGAAAACAATATTGCAATAAATCTGCAGAATATTTTGAAAAGAGACTTAGGAATGAGTGGCAGGCACGAGAGAGAGACAAGCGCAAACTCAGAAGTCGTCACAGTAAAACACTTGCGAATTGAACATCTGTAAAGACGAAAAACCTGGAGAAATTAATTTTGAAAGGAATGGTGCCTGGAAGAAGAACGAGAGGAAGACCTAGAAGACGATGGGTGCAGGATGTCATTGACGTTCTGAGAATGACTGTTGCTGACGCCGGTTAACTTGCACAGAACAGAGCATTTTTCAGGAATGCTGTCATGGGAGCCAAGTTCCGAAAGGACGAGCTACTTGATGATGATGATGATGAAAGACAAAGAAGGCCATGTACATATACTATAAACATGTTACTTGTGTATATAGTATTGCTGAAGATACAGTAAGCTTGTTAGTGGGGTATTTATTACTGCTGATGTTACTGTAAGCTTGTTAGTGGGGTATATAGTATTGCTGAAGATACAGTAAGCTTGTTAGTGGGGTATTTATTACTGCTGATGTTACTGTAAGCTTGTTAGTGGGGTATATAGTATTGCTGAAGATACAGTAAGCTTGTTAGTGGGGTATATATTACTGCTGATGTTACTGTAAGTTTGTTACTGGTGTATATAGTATTGCTGAAGATACAGTAAGCTTGTTAGTGGAGTATATATTACTGCTGATGTTACTGTAAGCTTGTTACTGGTGTATATAGTATTGCTGAAGATACAGTAAGCTTGTTAGTGGGGTATATATTACTGCTGATGTTACTGTAAGCTTGTTAGTGGGGTATATAGTATTGCTGAAGATACAGTAAGCTTGTTAGTGGGGTATATATTACTGCTGATGTTACTGTAAGCTTGTTAGTGGGGTATATAGTATTGCTGAAGATACAGTAAGCTTGTTAGTGGGGTATATATTACTGCTGATGTTACTGTAAGCTTGTTAGTGGGGTATATAGTATTGCTGAAGATACAGTAAGCTTGTTAGTGGGGTATATATTACTGCTGATGTTACTGTAAGCTTGTTACTGGTGTATATAGTATTGCTGAAGATACAGTAAGCTTGTTAGTGGGGTATTTATTACTGCTGATGTTACTGTAAGCTTGTTAGTGGGGTATATAGTATTGCTGAAGATACAGTAAGCTTGTTAGTGGGGTATATATTACTGCTGATGTTACTGTAAGTTTGTTACTGTGTATATAGTATTGCTGAAGATACAGTAAGCTTGTTAGTGGAGTATATATTACTGCTGATGTTACTGTAAGCTTGTTACTGGTGTATATAGTATTGCTGAAGATACAGTAAGCTTGTTAGTGGGGTATATATTACTGCTGATGTTACTGTAAGCTTGTTAGTGGGGTATATAGTATTGCTGAAGATACAGTAAGCTTGTTAGTGGGGTATATATTACTGCTGATGTTACTGTAAGCTTGTTAGTGGGGTATATAGTATTGCTGAAGATACAGTAAGCTTGTTAGTGGGGTATATATTACTGCTGATGTTACTGTAAGCTTGTTAGTGGGGTATATAGTATTGCTGAAGATACAGTAAGCTTGTTAGTGGGGTATTTATTACTGCTGATGTTACTGTAAGCTTGTTAGTGGGGTATATAGTATTGCTGAAGATACAGTAAGCTTGTTAGTGGGGTATATATTACTGCTGATGTTACTGTAAGTTTGTTACTGGTGTATATAGTATTGCTGAAGATACAGTAAGCTTGTTAGTGGGGTATATATTACTGCTGATGTTACTGTAAGCTTGTTAGTGGGGTATATAGTATTGCTGAAGATACAGTAAGCTTGTTAGTGGGGTATATATTACTGCTGATGTTACTGTAAGCTTGTTAGTGGGGTATATAGTATTGCTGAAGATACAGTAAGCTTGTTAGTGGGGTATATATTACTGCTGATGTTACTGTAAGCTTGTTACTGGTGTATATAGTATTGCTGAAGATACAGTAAGCTTGTTAGTGGGGTATATATTACTGCTGATGTTACTGTAAGCTTGTTACTGGTGTATATAGTATTGCTGAAGATACAGTAAGCTTGTTAGTGGGGTATATATTACAGATAATGTTACTGTAAGCTTGTTAGTTGAGTATGTATTACTGCGGTAGTAAGCTCGATCACAACCCAAGCGTACCTGGTTCAAAAATCTCAGCGAGCAGTTTGAAAGCAAATTCGTGTCGGTGAATTTTTACGAACCGTAAAAATAGACCCCACCTTTCATAAAACAATTACAAACTACTAAACGTATAAGTAGTGCCTAGAAAAATCAGTGACTCGTTTACTGTGATTGGTATCTAAGTTTTGTAAAGGGTATACCACGATATATTTCTATAGCAATGGCGGAACACGGTGAAAACAAAGTACACTGTACTGTAGTTTTACAAAGTACAAAAACAATAACCATACACTGCATCATTTCGATCAAAGGCCTTTATCAAGAAAAGGATACAAAAGAAGTGAAAATATGCACTGCTTACATGGCACACCTTAGGAATGTATTGTCTGATTCTATATGTTGTATGCTGTGTAAGAAGTGAATTTCTTCTCTTCTGTTGTAACCTTTGCTTGACAAAGGCCTTTGTGAAACGCTGCTGTGTATTGTTATTGTATTTTGTGAAACTGCAGTACTTTTAAAAATATGTTTCACCATTGTTACAAAGTTTTACTGCCGCCTTCCATTATATCAATATCTTTCAATAGAAAATGAGGGGTTTTGAAGTTGAAGGATTGAGTTTATTGCATCGGGTTTTATCACATATGGCTCGGTTCCTCTCCGCATAAATTACACGTCGCTTGCCAAGAGTATTGAGCAAAGCACGAACTCCGTAGCTCGACAAAATTCTAGGGGTTAAAATCTGCACTTGTGAACCGAACAGCGCCGTTCAGACTCGAACTCATGACCTTCGGATCGCAAAGCAAGGTCTTAAGCACTTAACTCAGATATCCACATATGATGTTTATATACAGTAGAACCCACTTATCTCGACCTCGGTTAACTCGTCAACCCTATTAAGTGGACGCTTTTGAAGTGGAACCGCCAAATTCTCTCTTTGTCTTAGCATTTTCTCATCGGATATCTCGATTCTTTTATGTCGCCGAATCCTAATATCTCGAGCACAAAAGAGGGCCAAATTTGCCACTTAACGTTGGTTATCTCGATCCCCATGACCATGGGTGTTAACTTATGCTACAGTAATGTGTACAGTCCAATATTGGCAGGTGTTGACTCATGTAAGTTTCTTTCGTGGGAATGGAGATCCCATTTTGCAAGAACACGGTATTTTGATTTTTAATTTACCGTACTTGGTTCACTGCGCATGTGCTGAGTTCACGTGAGTTCCTTGTCTGAAGGATAATATGCTGTAGCTATTCTGTTTATTTTTCCATTCTAAAAATGTATGGAGGTGTTAAGAGAAAACTGGAGAATCAGTCAATAGAGAAAAAGTATGAAATCATACTGCAGCTAGGAAAAAGGAACAAAACCGGCAGACCTCAGTCGTCAGCCTGGCATTCCAGCAAACACCATTTCGGGATGGAAAAAGAAGACAGACGTGATAAAGCAAATGTACGAGAAGTCTGTCTTTGATCTAGCAAGAAAAAAAACTTAGAGTATAGCATGCCGATCGCTTCATCAAACAAATAACACGTGCATGTACATTCTCATTTATTAACGCACATCATGTACATAAAGAAATTTCAAGCACATGTTAATATTTTGCCGCCATATTGGTTTTCGTTTATCTCGATCATCGGTTATCCCGACGATTTTTGGCAAACCTCTAGACCGGCGACATAACCGGGTTCTACTGTATATATATATCTCGCCGCCTGCCCAGCGTGTTCGTAGCGCGTTGGACGACAAGTGACAAGCCCCCTGTGAGTGGGGTTGAATTCCGCAGGCTGGCAGAAAAGCCACAGGTTCTTCAGATTTACGGTGTTTGCTGCACCGAACCGAAAGGTTACAATCTCCATGGCACCGAGCCGAAGAACTGAAAGCTCAAGTGCTTCTGGATTTTTAATATATATATATCCTTAATAGAATGTGGGAAAGCGAAAAGATTCCTTCTTGGTGACTGAGAAAATGGAATAATTATTCCAATCCTAAAGAACGTGACCTTTCATGTTGCAACAATTGGGAGGCATTACTCTGCTCTGTGTTACTGGGAAGGTACTGTGCCGGGTAATATATCAATAGAATGATAAAGTACATTGGACAGTTATATCTACAGATTCTATTTTATTTTTTTTTTCCGATTCCGAAGCACTTGAGCTTTTCAGCTCTTCGGCTCGGTGCCATGGACATCGTAACCCTTCTGTTCGGTGCCACGAACACCGTAAATCTGGGGAATCTGTGGCTTTTTCTGCCATCCCGCGGAATTGAACCCACACACACAGAGGATAGTCACCCGTAGTCCAACGCGCTACGAACACGCTGGACAGACGGGCATATCTACAGATCAGGCAGAATGTAGAAAAGGAAGAAACTGCTGTGATCATATCTTTACTGAGAGAAATATCGTAGAGCAGGGATGTCCAACGTTTTGTATATTGGGTCGAATCTGACTGATGGGTTGTGGAGGCTTGCGCGCCTTCTGATGATTGCAATACTATTATTAATAGTAATTTTATTTCTTCTGCTTCTAACGTTTCATATCGACCACTTGTTAACCACTTTGTGTGATTTATATGTGATCTGTGCCTAACAACGATTGTACGTTGTGCAAGTTATGCGCCTATAGGTAGACCAGCACGTCCGATTTCTGCGATGCTTTTTATCTACTAGAGTAGCTTCTCTAGGTCAATCAGCAGACGCCTCTTACGACATGCCTTGTAGGTCGCAGTGGTACTATTCTTTGCTTCCCTTAAGCGCCGTGTCACCACACGTACGAATTAATAGTAGTAACATCAAGTAGTTTTTTTTTATCTTCTTTCTTTCTTTTCTTTCTTTTGTCCTTCTCTGCTTTTTTGCCGCTATGCGTAGCAGGTTTAACTGATGATCGGTTTCCGAGATAATGCACGCTCGGTCGCTTGATATGCTGTGGTATTGTGGAGTTTTAAGATGTCTGTAACTCCATCAACCCATCGTTTTCTTGGTCTGCCCTTTCCTCTTGATGATTCCATTTTCAGGTTGTACGCTCTTGCAACTGGTGTATTCAGGTTCATTCTGACCAAGTGGCCAAACCATTTGAGTCTCTGTTTTTCAATAAATCTAATAGCAGGTGTTGTTCCGACTGTTCTTCTAATTTCCTCATTTCTTATATGGTCTCTTCTTGTTTTATTTACTGCTTTCCTCAGGCATCTCATTTCGCATGTGGTAATTTTCCTTTCTTGTTCTTTTGTCAGTGCCCATGTTTGGCACTGGTAGCGCAGTGTTGGTATAAAGATTGAATTTATAATCTGTCTTTTAGTCACTACTGGAATAGCTGGGTGTTTCAAAATTGGGATAAGCTGGTATGTAATGTTGTTGGCTTGCTGGATTCTAGTTTCGATCTATCTGTCCAGTCTACTATCAGTTGTGAAGATACTTCCAAGGTATTTGAATTCTCTCACCTGCTTTAGCGTTTGGTCATTTATTTTTATGTTGATATCTTTATGTTCTCTGCTTATAGTCATGACTTCTGTCTTTTGAATATTGATCTTCATGTTGTATTTGATGCAGCTATTGTTGAGTAAGTTTATGTGTTCTTGAAGCTGTTCAATATTATTATGGAATATACACTGGTCGTCAGCAAAGAGCAGTTCATTTTGTTTTTATCAACGGAGAGAAAGTAGAAAATGTGAACAGTTTTGAATATCTTGATTCACTGCTAACAACAGATGGAAATGGGATGAAGGAAATTAAAGAAGAACAAACATGGCTTTACAAAAAGTTAAACAACTCAAAACAGTATGAAACGGAACTGATAAGATAACAAAGATCAGAATACTAAGAGCATGCATATTCCCAGTGGCAACGTATGGGTGTGAAGCATGGATTTAATAAAGCAGTGGAAAAACATATATGTTCTTTTGAATATAAGTGTTACAGAAGAGTCCTTCGTATATCAAGGACAGAGAAGAGAACAAATAGATCTATCCAGAAAGAACTCAAAATCAAAGAAAACTGGCTGATGCTACAAATAAGAAAGAGAAAATTGAGATATTTTGGACATATAAAAAGACATGAAGGGCTGGAGAAGACTATCATGGAAGGAGGCATACCGGCAAAGAGAAGAAAGGAAGACCACGGAGAAGATGGATTCAGGATGTAATTGATGGTTTGAACATGACGGCTGCAGAGGCAGGACATCCGGCCTATGAGAGAGAAATTCCGGAGGACTGTTGGGGTGGCAAAGTTCTGCTCAGGACAAGCTATTTGATGATGATGATGAACATCATGTAATCTTAATGTAAATGAGATGCGATTGATTGATTGATTGATTGATTGATTGATTGATTGATTGATAGGACCATCATCATTGCACTTCGGTGAGTAAGCATGTGTGCTCCGATCTCTTTCTTACACAGTAAGAACTCAGTTGCAGTGCACGAACTCCGTAGAACCGGCGAGGGTCCCCGATGTAATTTTGACGATGGTAAAGGTATTTTGTAGGTATTAAATATAATTTTTTTTTCTAACGAATTTTGTCCAAGCAGCGACGTTCAAGCCTGCTCTTCTTGATTTTGAACTGTAAATGGTTCTTTTAGTGCTCAAATTGAACAAGTGACCTACTTTTTATCCGTCTCCGATAGGACTAGGAACTCGATCTCACCTACACTGAGATCAGGGATCTCTTGAAAAATATCCAGATGGCTCCACGAGGGAGCGAACCGAGTACCTTAAGCACGAGAGGCGAGCACCTAGCCTCTACGCCACAGAGAATCCCAGTATCGTTTTATGAAGGCTAGCACTAACTGTATTGTTTCTCTACATTCCACAGTTTATGTTGACCATGTGAATAGACCAGGCTATACTCTACATGTTGTTCATCATTCTAACTACTGGGGCCAAATGGAACCCGTGGATGGAGGTCAGTAAATAGTTTAGTTTAATATATATCATAATAAATGATCACCTACAACGTCTCTAACTTCATGCAGATAGACAGAGAAATTGGGAGAGGCTAGCCAAATACAGGCAAGCATGGCGAGCGGCAGTGATGGCGGTCAAAAAGAAAAGAAGAAAAACACACACATATGAAGGCAAAGAGAGCGCAGAGTGAGAGAGAACATCCTATGTATCAGCTCCATTCTCAGTTTCATCTGCAAGGAGTGCCACTTCAGAAAAGGACATTACAGCAACAAGAAATGTTGTGATTCAGCGCAGAACAAACTATGTGACACAGACCTATTGTCTCCTGAGACAGCGCAGAACATACTACGTGACGAAGACCTATTGTCTCTGGACAAAGGCCAATAGTGATGATCTATATTAGGGTGAGGTTGAAGTGACCTATTTTTCAGCACAGAACCAACTACATGTTGAGGGACTTGTCAACAAAGCACAAATACTTGAAAACCTCTATGCGACAGAGGCCAACAGGGATTTAAGTTATGCAAGTCAATATTTATATTTTAAACTTCACTGTAAGTTAAGTGTGAGTGGTCTATGCCCCAACCGGGGACTTAAATGGAATATAACTATTCTCATTTTTCATTTTTAGGATTGTGGGAATGTTTGTCGTAGTCTATATGTAGCGTGATGTGAAATTCGTCACTACTGTTGTATCGTTTCTTGATAAAGGCCTTTTGGTCGAAACGTTGTATGTATTGTCATTGTTTTTGTATTTTGTAAAACAAGTATCGATTCACCAGTTTGAAATATAGATTACGAAATGAGGACATCAAATATAGTGGGATAACTATATGCACGAGTACATCGAAAGACAACAAATGCAGGGGCTTGGACATTTAATGAGAATGAAATACAATCAACCACCAATAACAGCATACAATAAAAGAGATCGGGTACTAGAGCTAAGGGAAGACCAAGAAAAGATGAATAGACAATATCAAGACCACACTACATAAACACGGATATAACACAACAAGGGCGACTCGTCTAGCCCTAGAACGCATATTAAAGCTCCCATCCCTACGCTTAACGGCAAGAGTGGACAGCCAACTACATTTTCCACCTGGGAATAGACAATAGTAAAACTACAGTACTTTGTTATTACGTGTTTCGCCTATAAATATTATATATATATATATATATAGAGTAATTCATGCAGTTACGGTATATGTGGTATAACGTTTTCCCTATGGTTTCTACAGGACCAAGCGCTAAACATTACGAGGAGTCCGTGGCGAAGGAAGACATCAGTTTGAGGGATATGGAAGAGAAATACAGGAAACTGATCATAGACAACCAAGTAAGTTAAGATGTCTTCATTTTCAGTTTGGAATATCTTCATTGCACTCCGGCATTTCTATAGATGTTCCGTCGCTTTCGAATATCTCAACACCGTCCAACGATTAACCGTACCAGTTCAATGTTGATTGATGAACCTGTTGTACTGTTCTTTTCTGGCCACTCCAATCTTCAATCCAAACTCTTGTAATATAGCGTGGATTGGTTTATATGAAAATCCTCTTTGCGGCTACACTATATGAAGGTTTTCAGAATGTCTGCTCTATGAATTGTCTAACCCCACCCCCACTCCCGGATATGGAGGCAGAGCCGAACCGATCAGAATGGCTGCTATCTCATTGCCATCGACACACATTTACTTCGGAGCGAAGATGAATATAATTCTGCAAATTGTTGACGCTTGTAGTGATTCATTACACGACCTGAGCACCGAACCAGCCTCCACCTTTCCGTTCATAATCAATTACTCAGAATGCACGCATGAGTGTAGATTTGTGACTCCAGCCAGTGTAGTGCCGTGGTCACCACCAGTACTTCCAAATGCCATGTTTCTTCTTGTCATACTGAACTATCTTCTTGACTATAACAATCATGTTAAATAAACTGCTCTCTCTCTGGTTATAACATTCTTATATGATGAGGAGAATCTGGTCGAATGGATTAGAGTACGGGTTCTTATTCGGGAGACCCAGTTTCGATCCCCAGTAAGGTCAATGAGTTTTTTTTTCCTGTCGGAGGCAGAAAGAAAATCCTGACATGAACAGTTTCGAGATGACTGCACTAACCATGCCACCATTATATTCCCCATTATCGTGTCCCTCTGTACTATACCGCCCTAACATAGATATTACGCGAGCAGTATAGACAGTTTTAAAAAAATTAATTTTTAAATATGATATAATTTTTGGTCTGGTTTTAAATAATCATATGCCCGCCTACTCAGCGTGTTTGTAGCGCGTTGGGTTACGGGTGACAAGCTCCTTGTGAGTGCGGGTTCAATTCCGCGGGCTGGCAGAAAAGTCACATATTCTACAGATTTACGGTGTTAGTGGCACCGAACCGAAGGGTTACGATGTCCATTGCACCGAGCCGAAGAGCTGAAAACTCAGGTGCTTCTGGATCGAAAAAAGCAAATACAAAAAAACAATCATATACGATCATCTGGCTGATACATCAGTGATCGAGGAAGGGCATTCAATGGATAGTACATATGCCATAAATTCTTTAAGAGAAGCAGTTTGTTGATGATTTTGAAAACATTGATAAATCTACATCCCTATCCAGAATGAAGTAGATGAAAATATAACTGGGAACTGCCAAACACGAACACAATTTCTTAGAGGCTTTGAGACATTTGATTAATCAAGGCAGAACGAATGCGATTAGACAATTTATAGTCGTTATAAACACTAAGTTAGTAGTTATATAGAGTAAAATAATTAGAGCTACTGAATTAGTGCTTGAGCAACGCTGTGAGCTATGAAAGTTACATGGAATGCTTTTTGCTGTGTCAACCGTGCGTTTGTTGTGGGTATTCAGAAAATGGCGGACATCGGTTATGACGAACCGACTCAATATGCCGTATGCAGTGATTTTGCTTGTGCAGAAAGCTGGATTTTGTCGTGATTGATGTTCCCTTCCACGTGAATTGCAATTCAAGTGATGAATAGTTTTGTGTTGACACTTTAGCAACGACCATATGCATTTATGCGGTGCATATTGCTTTTTATGGCGGTGCGGCTGTTTCATTATGGAATTTGTCCACACACAGGATACAGTTGTTAGCATTTCGTGGGATTTTCGTTAGCATAGAAGCGGAGCAATTATGGGATGACCCTTTGCAGTGAAGTTTGAACCGTACTTGTGAACTATGAACTAGTCGTTATGCGATGATAAAGATATTGCAAAAGTGGGAAGATAGTGTTCAAGGAATGCTACACATGAATGAAAATAATTTGTTGCCTTGTAGGGTGCCAAAAATGTCTGACAGTGCGCCATGGCATCGTCGTCGCCTAGTTGGACACCGCTTATCTATATCAATAACGAACGAGCTATTTCCAAATTTTAAATTAAGGGAAGAAACCATGCTGTTTAACTAGTTCCACTATTATTGAGTTAATGCCCCTTGAGAATACATCTCTATATCGGTTTAAGATATTCTAAACAATAAGACACAATAAACTATACTCTATTGTGTATATACTCTATAATCTATTGTGTCTATACTCTATACTCTATTGTGTCTATACTCTATACACTATTGTGTCTATACTCTATACTCTATTGTGTCTATACTCTATACTCTATTGTGTCTATACTCTATACTCTATTGTGTCTATACTCTATATTCTATTGTGTCTTATTAGACACAATAGTCAGAACCGTGTCGTGCTATGATACAGAGAGCGAACGGATCAGGCGGCGCGGTAAGGGGCGGCATAAGCAGCACAATCAAAATTACAATTGAAGGTTATTTTAAAGAAAACAAGATTTTAGGTGCGGCATTTCGAAGACTTGCGTCATACTGAGAAAATATACCACATGGCCCTGACAATAATGTATATTATAAAGACAAAAAAAGGTAGAAGGCCATCTCTTTATTTAATACGATGTTATGTTGTATGTGTGCGACTAGGATCTCTGTTCAGAGCATGTAAAACTCTAACATTTATATATTTTTGGTAAACAAAAAGTCCCTTTGGAAAATTGGGCTATTATGTTATATCCATCTTTACCTCTCAATGCTTTTTTTCTACCCATTTGAGTGTGGGTTGACTGAGAGTCAAAAGTGTCAGTAACAAGATTCTCTTTCACTATCGTTACTGCCTGTAGTAATGCTATTTAGGGCGGTGTAGAAAAGGTGGATCGAGAGCTTGAGAAATTTAATGGCGAGTGCAGTTACCGCAAAGCTGTTCTGGTTAGGATTTTTCATTGATGCCCACAAATCAGGTAGTAGAGTGTCCCTTGCAGAACATCGCATTTATCACAGCCCACCTGAAAATCTCTCTGTCCCTAGCAAGTTCTCCAACCTCTTCAGGTGTCATCTTCAAGGTTTATTTGATGTCCCGCTGCCATCTTCGTCTTGGTCGTCCCCTGCCTCATATTACAGAAGACATGACTTCCCTTACCTTTCTCTCCAGACTACTGTAGCGTTTAATGTTCCCAAAATATTTCATCTTCCGGGACATGATGTTATTTATGAGACTGCCCCGTGAGTCCTTTTTTAGAATGGCTCATTGGTTGTGTACGTAAAAACGCTCGTATTGCTAGGCTAGGCGATTGGTGTCGTAAGGACTAGGGTAAGTGGTTCGAGTCCCGTGTTTGTCTATTTGTTTTTCGGAAGCTCTTAATACCTGTACCATGTTTATTTGTTGATCATATTCGTTACTTCCGTTGCTTCCTCTGGGGTTCTGAAAAAAAACTCCGTGTGCTCATGTTATTTATGAGTCAATGCTTTTTGATGTACAGGTATTTTATGCCACAACAGAACAAAATCCGTGGCCTTTCCGTGAATTGAACAGGCGTCTCCCGAGGCCAGCCGCTCCTCATGTTTCCTCGCGCTAGTGGGTCTAAAGGAGATGGCTTGACTTTGTTGCATCGGGTTTTACCGATATGACTTCGTCCCTGTCAGCAGAAATGGCAGGCCATTTTTCTAGAGTGTTGCACAAAGCACTCCTCCTCTTCTTCTTCTTTGCGTTTGTTCTTTGACCAATTTTAATCACTCTTTGTGATATGTTTGATCTTTGCCAAGAACGTGTATACGTTGCACATTGGTTTGGTAGGCCCCTAGACGCATAGACTTCTACACGTTTAGGACATGTGCATTCGATTTCAGCCACACCTCCTTAGTCGCCTCATACGACATGCTTGGCATTTAACAGTGGTTCTATTCTTTACACCCCAAATTTGGGCCCTGGTAGCTACTCGGGCGGCACAAAGCACTAACTCCGTAGCTCCAGAAGCCTTCTAAGCCTCCAAAATCCTTGGTTTTTCTTGAAATAATTGTACTTATGTCACGGTCAGGATCGGAACTCTCAAACTTCAGAAAGACAGGCAAAAGTCTTAATCACTTCCCCACAGAGACCCACTTTCACTATGGAATTGAACCCAGACCACATGTCTAGGAACCGAGTGCACTAACCACTATGCGGGGGCTGTTCCCGTACTTCTCCATAGAGAATGTACTGTTTTACCAATCATTGCACTTCTCCGTAGAGAGTATAACATCTTTACCAATCATAACGCTTGTTCACAACGAGTATTATTTCTTAACCAATCATGATGCATGTTAACAGAGAGTTTAATTTCTACACCAATCATAACGCTGGTTCACAAAGAGTATTATTTCTTAACCAGTCATAATGCTTTGCCCACATAGTGTATAATTTCTATACCAATCATAATGTTTGTCCACAGATCACTGGAGAATTCATTGTTCTACGTGGGAAAGACACTTGGCATGACATTATACAATATCAGGTAGGTAGGTTAGGTTTAAAGGGGTTTTAAAGCTGAAGGATTGACTTCATTCCTGCACTGAGTTTTCCCCATATGGCTCGGTCCCTCTCCACAGAAATGGCACGCCAACTGCGGAGAGTATTGCACAAAGCACGAACTCCGTAGCTCCAGCAACAATCCTAGGTGTCTCTGGACAAAAATTCACTCGTGAACAAAACGGCGCTGTCCGTATTCGAAGCCACAACCTTCAACTCACAAGGCAAAAGGCTTAACCACTTATCCACAGAGACACATAGGTTAGGTTATAGTCTTGTACATGTTATGTTCAGGAAGAACCGTGTCAATTAATAGTAATGTTGACCTCATTAACTCTGACAGTATGACACGCCACTTGACAAGCCATTCTAGCAGTACTAATTCTCTGACAAGCGACCTCAAATGCTAAAACATAAAAAAATACATTTTATTCATTAAATCCATTTAGTTCTATTTGTGTAGAATTCTTTGTAAAGTTTAGTGAATTTATCAAATAGAGATTAAAACTCTGCACATTCTGATATATTAAATAGTGCTCTGATACTGAGCATTTTAAAAATGAATTTTTTTTAACAGCTCGTAAATACGTAGTTTTGGTGTTCGTATACTAAGGGTTAACGTGCTTGTCCATGTGAATTAGAACTAAATTTAGAGAAGCAACAAAACAGGGACACTACAATTTTAAGAAAAATGAAATAGTATTAAGTTTTAAAGTTGAATGCATTTGAAAATAGATGTCTGCAAAAATTAATAAACATGAAATGGAACAAATTCAGAAGTGATGAAATCAGAGAAATGTCTGGTCAACCATTAGCAACAACTGTTATAAGAAGGAGAAGATGGAGATATGTTGGACATACCTTGAGAAGAAATGATCAACGAATATCAAAGCAGGCAATGAAGTGGGATGCAAAGGGTTCAAGAAAGAGAGGACGACCTAAAGAGCCCCTGAAACGAAAACTTTGCCGAGAAAGGCAAGAAATATCTGTCTCAGTTCCATGGAGGACATTGAGCGAGTTGCCCAGGATAGAGCGGTATGGAAAAATTAATTGCAGGCGCCATGTAACGTATAACAGTACGAGATGAATTATTATTATTGTTATTAACATTTTAACTACCAAATACCGCAGCATGCACCAGATTGTATGTATCTTGTGGACATGTGTCGCATATCGTGTCATGATTTGTTCCAAAATAAAAAATTTTCTAATTAACGTTAACACATTCTGATTGTTATCGAATCTTATTATATAATTTTAACATTATGTTAATTTGTGATAGTAATAGCGCACTAATTTAACTATAAAATTACATTATATGTCAATCATAAAATTTCGTTAAAAAAGCAAATTGCAGCTTATATTTATGTATGGAGCCAGACGCTCTACCCCCACCCCCACCCCTCCCTCCCCACCTTCGGAAGACTACACACAAGCTGCATGGATGATTCATAACTGACTGCTAGTCAGGGTTAGTGTAGGATCACAGCTGACAAAGACTCCACTCTGCCTCCCAGTGGCATCCCCAGAAACAGACGACTACCAAGAAGTCTTGCTATGTTTGTGGAGATCGAAGAGACAGAAGCTAACCCGGCACCCGAAAAAATTCGATACTGAAGTCAGATGTGTCGGACCGAAACGTGCAGATACCAAAGCTCACGCTGAAACTGCTACACGGAGGATTCCGTTCTCCGGACTGCATCCTGTTCTAGCAGATGGAGTATGAGAACGAACAATGAAGAAGAAGGAGAAATTTGTGCATACACTTGTGGAACCCAAAATTGTTTTTAAAAATTTCATCGACCAGAGCGTGTTTTTCAAGTTAGTAGTTAATAGAATAAAAGCCTATTTTAGACATATTTTGAAGATATATAAAGAATTTAGAAACTACATTTGTGGTGAATGTTAAAATGTAAGGACTTATAATAATAATTCCTCTCGTACCGTTATACGTTACATGGGGCCTGCAAGTAATTTCTCCATACGCTCTATCCTGGGCAACTCGCTCAATCTCCTCCATGGAACTGAGACCGATATTTCCTGCCTCTCTCAGCAAGTTCGCTTCAGGGTCTCCTTAGGTCGACCTCTCTTTCTTGAACCCTTTGCATCCCACTTCAATGCCTGCTTTGATATTCGTTGATCATTTCTCCTCAAGGTGTGTCCAACATATCTCCATCTAAGGACTTATACTAGACACTAAATAAGAGATAAAAGTTAGGATGTGGACATATGGGGGTTAGTTAGAAGGTTGACAGATGATGGTGTGTTAGGATGTGGCAATATGAATGAGCGAATATGCAACGAATAATGAATGTCACTATGTTGAAACGCAGCACAATGAATGATAATCAGTCGGTGTGTAGGATCACGGAAGTTAGTATGGTGGTATAGTTACTGGTATTATTTGATAATTTCTTCTCAAAGTATGACCAACATATCTTCATCTTCTCTTTTTTATAACAGTTATTACTATTGGTTGACTAGGTATTTCTTTGATTTCATCACTTCTACCGAATTCGTCACAATCGTCACAAGAGAATTGGCTCGTATACAACATACTATACACAAAAATTAGATACTTTGGTCACATTAATCGTCACGATAGCCTGGAAAGAACAATATTAGAGGGCAGGGTCTTTGAACGCAGAGGCAGATCAAGCAGAAGATGACTACAAGATATTAAAGAAACCATGAGTATGACCATCGACGAAGTTGGGGAACTGGCTAGAGACAGATTGAATTTGAGATGCGCTGCAAAGAGAGCAACGTCCTCTAAAAGATACGCACCTTGATGATGATGATGTTCCTAGTTGAAGATACATTATGCTGCAAGTGAAGTTAAGAAAAGAAGAAGAAGACTAAATACGACTTAGTGACCTTAATTTACTGGTCTTAAATTACGTATTATAGAATTTTGTAAATGTCTTTCCAGGAAAAGGTCATGGGCATAATGATTGTCATGGGAACAAGAGGACAGAACTCACTGAGACGGACTTTCATGGGAAGTGTCAGCGACAGTGTTGTCCACCACGCAGCTTGTCCAGTCCTTGTCTGCTGTCATCCAAAAAATTAATGAAATAATTTATCTCTTATTTATCAAGTAATAAAGATTGTGTTCGTATTTATAAACTTGATTTGGCAATGTTCCAGACCAGTCATTATTTTCTGCATACCATTATCTACGTGTCATTATTTTCTGCATACCATTATCTACGTATTATTATTTTCTTCTTCTTCTTCCCTTTTCAACTCCCAGCGGAGCACAGGTCTTCAATAAACTTCTTCCAGTTCTTCCTCTCTCTTGCGATCCCTTCCAATACTTTCCATGTTTTACCTATCCTTTTAATATCAGCCTCCAGCTCTCTTTTCCAGGTCTGTCTAGGCCTTTCCCTATTCCTCTTTCCCTGTGGGTTCCAAAACATTGCCTGTCTTGCAATGCTTCCGGTCAGTCTTCTCAATGTGTGTCATATTCATCGCCATCGTTTCTTCCGTTGCTCTTTCTCAACTGGTATCTGCTTAGTTCTTTCTCTGAGTTCCTCGTTCGTAATCTTATCATACCATCTCAGCCCTTCTATTCTATCTAAGCATTCATTTATGAAGGTCTGTAGTTTTCTGTGGTTCCTTTTGTTGTCTTCCATGTTTCGAGCCATAGAACAGCACTGACTTCACATTTGATTGAAAGATTCTCAGCTTTGTGTTTGTTTTGATCTCCTTTGACTTCCATATTTTACTCAATGCAATAAAGTTGTCATTATTTTCTTCATGTCATTATTTTCTTCCTGTCATTATTTTTAATGTTTGATAAATAGAAGATACTAATAATGATTCGGTGGCGTCTGTGGCTTAGGGTATAGTGACTCAGTGTATTAACCCCGACGTTCTGAGTTCGAGTCACGCTGCGATTTGGCTGCAAATTGTTTTGCGTGTATTTTTACAAAAGGACGATGACACTACCCGTTCAGAAAACAATGGCAAACTACTGAACGTAATAATGCCTAGAAAATCATAAACAGCGTTAAAAAACTGGGGTTGATTCGCAAAGTCATGTAAAGGATATGCAATTAACTAACTAATAAAGATTCAACATCTGGCGAAGCTTCTGACCGAATGGGTTAGAGCGCGGGCTTCCATTCGGGACACCCGGGTTCGATCCCCGGTATGGTAAATGAGTTTTTTTCTGTCGGTGACATAAAGAAGAAAATCCTAACCTGAACAGATTCGCGGTGACTGCATTAGTAATGCGACCACTAATATCATTTGGATCATGACACCCTCCCCCGCCTCCGCCCCTACACTGCCCTAAACAAAAGCGGTAACACTGACAGTAAAGACAGCTAAAACGACTAATAATAATTGATTGATTGATTGATTGATTGATGGACCATCATCATTGCACTTCGGTTAGTAACCATGTCTGCTCCAATCTTTTTCTTATACACGAAGATCACAGCGGCACGAATGAACCCCGTAACATCGTCGAAGTTCATGAATTCCGTAACGCCGGCGAGGGTTCCCCTATGCGATTTAAAAGATGGTGAAAATATATTCTAGGATTTTTATTTTTTATTCTTTCCAGTTAATTTTGCCCAGGCAGCGGCTTTCCATCCTGCTCTGATTTTGAACTGTCAATGGTTCTTTTACGTGCTCAACATCAACACAGGACCTACGTTTTATCTCCCGTCTCCGATAGGACTAGGAAAAATATCCACGGTGGAGTGACATCATTGTAGGATGCAGTGGTACTATTCGTTGCTTCCATAGCGGGCCCCGAATAGTACGCGGCCCTAAAGCCCCTAATACTTGTACAATGTCTATTTATTGATCTTAATTTTTTGGCTCCGTTGCTTCTTCTGGGGCTCTTAAAAAACTCATTTTCTTCCTACAATCAACTTGTAGCTACCTATGAATGATGTTTGTTATGTACTGAAGCACATTAAAAACGCACCACTATGATAAATACTGTTGCTGAGAGGGTGAGCAAAAAAGTGTGGGAATGTATTTTCCCCGTGTTTGTCATGAAGTAGAGAGCGAATGGCTGCTGGAATAGAAAGTGAATTTTCAAACCCACGGGTTTGTGTACAGACTACAAGAAAACAATGAAAGTTACACGTGCAACACGATTCCCAACAGCTAGGACATTGAAAGTGTGTAGGCGTTGTGGCAGTATACACGGTATAGCAAGGCCGTTGAGACAAAACATCCGGTACATGTGCTTACAATGCCACGACTATCGGAAAATGACCGTCAACGAGCCATTGGTATGTTGTCTACCGGAATGAGCTCGAGGGCCATTGCCAGAAGGATGAATTGCCACCACAGCACTATTGTACGTCTCAATGTATGTTACGGAGACACTGCAGTGCCCGGGATAGACGTCGGAGTGGCCAACCACGAGTTACTACCCTGCGCAAGATCGCCATATTGTGCTCAGTCACCTAAGGAATCGTTCTCTCCGGCAAGTCGAACAGCAACAGCACTAGTGGGTAGACGTGGGCAAGTCTCTCGAATGACAGTCATGCGACGACTCAGAGATACAGGCCTTACTGCGATGACTTTATGTTGGGTCAAACTTGACTCACAGACATCGTCAGCAGCGCCTGCAATGGGCAGAACATGTCAGATAGACTAGACTGCAGTGGAATGCTGTCCTATTCACAGACGAGAGCAGATTCAACCTATCCTTTGCTGATGGAAGTGTGCGGATTTGACGACGGTGTGGAGAGCGCTTTGCAGATGCGTGACTTTGCAGATGCTCTTACACGTGAATGGGACTTGATTCCACATAATGTCCTTCACAGACTTGAGCATTCCATGCGGAGCCGCTGCCAAGTTTGTTTGCAAGCACACGGTGGACATACCAGATACTGAGGATAGTGTGAAGGAATTTTTTTTTATTGGTTGCATTTTTGGTGTTCTCCCTTGCTTGCACAAAATGCAATTAATTTCATAACAATCAAATGTACAAATTAATTACCATCATGCATTGAAAGGAAAATGAATAAGGATTCCAAATATGTAAGCTTGTAAACACTTATATTTACATTTCACACTCTGTTCCTGGATTATACAGGTGGTGCGTTATTAATGTGCTTCAGTATATATATATATATATATATATATATATATATATATATATATATATATATATACATGTGTGTATGCATGTCTGTTATATGTGTATACAGGTGTGTATGTATGCTGTTGTTTCGTCTCAAATATACAAGCACAATAAGGTTACCGCATGTAAGTTTGTGTTATATCATACTCTGTTCGATTGATTCTGACCTAATTATTCTGTGTTCAGCATGCGAAGCTGTTTATGAAATACAATCCACAGTGAAGCTCTGTTTTTTAAGGGCTAGCTGGTTGGGTTCTTAAAAGCGGTCGTATTACAGGGCAAGACATGGAGAGCCTGAGAAATAAGGGTTTGTTCTTAGAATCCTGTTTGTCCTGGAAGCCCCTAATAGTATTACAATATCCAGGGAAATCCGGGTAGTATGTTACCATGTCCTCTTTGACCCTGAAGAATACGTCTATGTTTTGAAGTCTCGGTGCCATGACCATGGAAAGTCACCTTTAAGTCTATTATGTGAACCCACCATGGACCACAAACTGGGCAGACAGCTTTAGGTCTATCAGGCGAACCCACCATGGACCACAAACTGGACAGACAGCTTTAGGTCTATCAGGTGAACCCACCATGGACCACAAACTGGACAGACAGCTTTAGGTCTATCAGGTGAACCCACCATGGACCACAAACTGGACAGACAGCTTTAGGTCTGTCAGGTGAACCCACCATGGACCACAAACTGGGCAGACAGCTTTAGATCTATCAGGTAAACCCACCATGGACCACAAACTGGACAGACAGCTTTAGGTCTATCAGGTGAACCCACTATGGACCACAAACTGGACAGTCAGATTTAAGTCTGTCAGGTGAAATACTACCTATTTAGCGTATGACGATATTTTCTTGACGGTTAGGGCCAAGAGCACCAAAATATGAGCACCATTTTCTCTGCGCTTGATCGTCTTCTGTATTGTGTTCCAGCTGTGGTTTCATCCCAACAGTTTCTATTCTTCCATTCTCCTCCAGGTCGCTTCAAGTTTTTCACGTTTAGTTTACCCTCAGGTACCCATCTCAGTGTTGTTTAATTCGGTTCATAGGACCATTATCATTGCACTTCGGTGAGTAACAATGTGTGATTCGATCTCTTTCTTACACATGACGATCG
Organism: Arion vulgaris; assembly: GCA_020796225.1. Taxonomy (NCBI): domain Eukaryota; kingdom Metazoa; phylum Mollusca; class Gastropoda; order Stylommatophora; family Arionidae; genus Arion; species Arion vulgaris. Next base: position 18,785,163 of record CM036773.1, read on the forward strand.
TAGCTGCAATGTACTAGCTCCGTAACGCCGGCGAAGGGTCCCCGGTGTAATTTTAAAGATAGTGAAGATATTTTGTAAGAATGTTACTTTTAATCTTTTTCTAATGAATTTTGCATTGGCAGCGGGTTTTCAGCCTCTTCTTTTCTATTTTGAACTGCCAAACGTTCTTTTACGTGCTCAAATTAAATACGTGACCTACGTTTTGTCGGCCGTCTCCGACAGAACTAGAAACACCAACTCATTTACATTAAGATTAGGAATCTCTGCAAAAATATCCAGATATCTAAAGCAGGCTGGACATGGATTGACGACAGGATAGATGACTAACAGTAATAGAAAGTGAGATCACCTGCTGCATCGAGTTTCTGAGTGTGTGTTTGAAACGCCTTTTCTGACCACCCTGTGAGCGTTTACCGCTATGTAGCTCACCATAAAAGAGTCGTTTGGTATTCTGCAATCCGGCATTCGTGCCACATGTCCTGCCCGTCGTGTCTAGCACTGTATCAAGCTTGTATAGATGCTGGGGAGAGCAGCTCTATATCAACAACCTGTTTAACAACTCTTCGTGGTATATGTGATTTTGGCCTAAACGCGTTATTTCGTTGTGATAGGTATGCGCCTACAGACCCGTAGGCCAGCACATCTGTTTCTGAATTCTTTTTTCGGTTTTGTCTCCGTAATATACTGAAGTCAGGTAGGGGATATAGAACAAGAGGTCAAGACTTCGTTAACAAGAAATGATATTAAGTTGAATGTCTATTGAACGTAATGAAGATACAAGTCTTGAACACCTCTTGTATATGCAAGGTGATTCTTCTCTCCATTCCTGTTTTGTCTCACAGTGTCAGGAAAAGAAAAAAAAATATAGAACGGGCTTTTGTGTTCTCTACATAAATAGTGTATGTTATCTCTGAGGTCATTTGCTTTGTATCCCATTGTATCGGAGCAACATCGCTCTGTGAGGTGTAGTGTCTGTTGGTAATCTGCTTATGTGGCACAATCATTTAATTTGTTATTTCTTGATGAAGTTCAGTACTGATGTTGTACCCACTTTTTCCCGATGTCTTCATTCCTCAACCGGTGTCTTCTTGTTACTCCCGGCATTCTGCGTAGACACTTCATCTCTGTCGTAAATTTCAATTCTGGAGAACAATACCCTACCACAGATGAGACACACATGATCTGGGTTGATCATGACGATGCTGTTTATGAAAGAAATGACTCAGTGAAGCTCTTTTTATGTGAGAGCTAGCTGAGTGTGTTATTTAAAACGCTCGTCTGTTGGGTTAGGCAATGGGTGTGTTATGAAACGCTCGTCTGGAGGGTTAGGCAATGGGTGTGGTATAAAACAGCTCGTCTGTAGGGTTAGGCAATTGGTGTGTTATGAAACGCTCGTCTGTAGGGTTAGGCAGTGGATGTGGTATAAAACGCTCGTCTGTAGGGTTAGGCAATGGGTGTGGTATAAAACGCTCGTCTGTAGGGTTAGGCAATGGGTGTGGTATGAAATATGCGTTTGTGGTTCAATCCTGTATTAGGTAATTTGTTTTTCAGGATGCCCTAATACTTATACACTGTCTATTTATTAATCATATTCATTGGTGCTGATGATTCCCATGGGTTTCTTAATACTTCTTATTCTCTGGGTTAAAGTTTGTGTATTCTGTCTTTTCAGACAATTCGTTTTCTCCTTGCCTCCGCAGTACGACTGTTCTCGGATAAGCAAGTTCTTTTCGTGTTGTTGCACCGTCCAATTTGATAGTTATGCTTGAGGATTCACAGCACGGGATTTCTATATCGTATATTCTAATGCAATAGTGTCTTGCTGTCTTTTTTCGGTTTATGCCCTAATCTATCTCACCTGCCCGTCTGCCCAGCGTGTTCGTAGCGCGTTGACTACGGGTGACTATCCCTCTGTGTGTGCGGGTTCAATTCCGCGGGATGGCAGAAAAGCTACAGATTTACGGTGTTCATGGCACGAACCGAAGGGTTACGATGTCCATGGCACCGAGCCGAAGAGCTGAAAAGCTCATGCTTATGGATCGGAAAAGAAAAAATATCTATCTCGCCACATATCGGGTATTTTGGAGTGCTACCAAGGTTCAATCCCCTGTAAGGTCAATACATTTTTTTCTGTCGGGGCATAAAGAAAAATCATAACCTACATATTTTCACAGGATGCACTAGCCATGTGTCCGTTAAATTCACAGGCTCCTGCCTCCTCCCCCTATTTCCTCGTCATTCACCGCTCTAAAAGCGGTATTTTGCCCCCCTGCCCAGCTTGTTCGTAGAGCGTTGGACTGCGGGTGACTAGCCCTCTGTGAGTGCGGGTTCAATTCCACGGGCTGGCAGAAAAGCCACAGGTTCCCCAGATTCACGGTGTTCGTGGCAACGAACCGAAGGCGACGTTGAAAGCTCAAGTGCTTCTGGATCGAAAAAAGCGGTATTACTGGCAGTGGCGACAGTTATTATTTTTTTTAATGCAGTTTAAAAATAGTAGCGCAACATGACCAACCCGTCTCACCTGGGCATTCTGTAACAACACGTTCATATCTTGAACCCTTGATTTCATAATGAATTGAAAACAATGATTTCAAAATGATAATAAAATAAATTAGTGTTCAAATTAATTGCGTGTTTATTTCAGTTTTTGGCACATTTCCAACATATAAATATCGATTTGATGCAAGCGGAAACTGGTCACACTTTAAGGCTGTTACAGTAATGTTAAGATTGAAATCAGAAACACGTTTTCTCTTTAAGAAACGCGCTAATCCGTAACTTGGCAAGAGATTGGCAAAGCTGTATCACTATTAAGTGCTTGTATTACGTGTGATTGTAACTGAAGACACTATGAACGATGTGTCTTTGTCTTTCCGCTGTCTTAAATCTAACAGTCCCATTAGAGTATCTCTGAAATGCTTACTCATAGCAACATAGATGATGAAATTACACGACGCGTTGATGCAAAAAATAAGTTTGTATACATGATATACAAAAACCCCCACAGAACGAAAGTTTGGATTCTCTGCGAAGACGGGAAAGACCATGAGTCCTGGTATGATGGCCGGTAACGAGATAGGAGCACAAACAACTGTATAAAACACGCACAGACATAGCAGCATCTTAGTAGTACGTGATGTCCCGCCTTCATTTTTGTTCCCGTTGTTTCCTTGTGGCTGACTGGTCATCTTCAAGCGTCTGATCGCAGCAATTTTAATCTTAACACCAATAGCTACACATCCACTTCCTACAAATATAACTAAAACTATCATAGAATTAAAACAGATCTCTATAACAGCAGATACCTCACGCTGTGAAGAGTATAAGCTATTTCTTGTAGCGAAACCGATAGAAGCATTTATTTTAGTATCAAAGACATAGACAAACTGGAACCAGGATCTGATATAAACTTGAAGCCCGTAAAACAAAGCATTTGGAGTCACAACAGCAATGATTGTTCTTCGAGGTGTTACTATGGACGTAAACTTCAGCGGCATAAACACTGCAATGAGCCGTTCTATCGTTATCAGAACTGGTATACATAGGGACGTGGGGCCACTTCCCCAGTTTAAACTATCGAAGAAATGGTACAGATAGTACAAAGTTAGAGCAACTTGTTTGGGGTACTGAAAGCCTCCTCCACCCCATTCATACATAGGCTTAGGGGCCCGTTAACCCTACCATAAAAACGATATCAGAAACAGCCAAACTAAATAGTAAAATATTTGAGCTTTTTCTAAACCCTTGTTTGGCCAGTACTATGATGCTTAGTGCGTTCCCGATAACACCAAGGATGGAGACTCCAGGTATGGCAATGAAGACAAGATTCCAGTGGATGAAATCTGTTAAAGGATCAGCATTCATGTCGTTATACTTTCGACGAACTTCGTAAGATATCAGTTTGCTAACTTGATAATCATCACTATTTGAATGCCATTCAATTGAAGTTCTTGATAAATTGACAGCCATCTTAAATCTCAAGGGAAGTAACCACTTTAAAATAGACTGATTTTTGTTATCAAATGATGTTTTTCACCCTTACTCTAAAATCAACAATTTATCCTAAATTATTTTGATTAACTTAAATTAAATACTTTTCTGTCTTTAATGCAATATATTGTTTCGTGTTATAATAAAACAGAAACGACACAAACGATGAAACTAGAGGTATATTTTTTAAATAGTCTCGATACAGTACAGTGTTTCCCGTAATTATAGTTTAAAACTTATTGTCTCATATAATCCGCTGGAAGCGCCACTGTGTATTTGATTTAGATCTATCTTAAAGATAATTCATTGACCTACAAAATAGTATATTACTCATAAAAATCGGTTAATAATTAAGGAAACTGCAGCTGAATTTGTACATACACTTGTAGTGAGAAAATAGGACATAAATTGAATTCCGCCACAATCCGGTTGTCAATTCGGTAGCCAATCAATTAACGAGAACTTCTAAGTAATGTATCTGAATACTTCACACGACGTTAATTATTACTGTTCAAGTTTATATGAGCATTACGCCCTAATATAACATATAAGACTCGCTCTTAGGTTGAGAAGTGCATGTCTAGGCTTAAAGTGCCTTTTATTTCATGTAAAAAAAACCAACGATGAGTTTGAACGATCTTTGAACAAAAGAAAATTTACCGGATAAAGTGAGGTAGTAACTAAAATCTGCAAACTAAAAAAAAAGATTTCTTTTGTTGTGTTTTAAAATTATATGGTTTCAACAGAGAAACTGTATTGATAACAATGTTGGTTGTTATATCCAAAATAGTTCTCTCTTATTGTATATTTATTTTTGTTTGAACGTAAGTAGATGAACACGCAGTCAGGTTAATACTGAGACCACCCTGCCTTTGTATAGCAACTTAGCACTCAGTTGTCTTTAAAGAACAGCTTAACACTAAACATTGTGTCCAGCCTGATTTTGTAGAACTTCTAATGCTCAGCGCCTGTTTTTGCAGAACTGTTATTGCTGTCAGCCTGTCTTTGCAGAGCAGCTTAATGCTCAGCCTGTCTTTGCAGAACAGCTTTTTTGTTTATCCTGTCTATACAGAACAACTTAATATCTTGCCTGTCTTTGTAGAACTAGAACAGCTTAATCTTCAGCCTGTTTATACAGAACAGCTTAATAATCAGTCTTTCTTTGCAGAACAGCTTAATGTTCAACCTGTCTATACAGAGCAGCTTAATGTTTAACCTGTCTTTGCAGAACAGCTTAATGTTCAGTCTGTCTATACAGAACAGCTTAATGTTCAGCCTGTCTTTGCAGAACAGCTTAAGGCAAAGCCTATCTTTATATAATAGCGTAACACTGACTGTTATGTCAAGACTGCCTTTATAGAACAAGTGAACACTATGCACACCCTGTCTTTGTGCAGAACAGCTGAACACTATGCCCAGCCTGTGTTTCTACAGAACAGCTTAAAACTGACTGTTATGCCCAGACTGTCTTTACAGAACAGCTAAACACTGAACACAAAGCCGGTCTTTTATTTACCGAACAGCTTGTAGCCCAGTTTCTTTTACACAGAATAGATTAACTCTGAACGCAATGCCTAGTCTGTCTTTAGAATACAGACATTAAATGCTAAACTCCAGACCAGGTCAGGACGTTTGTCAAGGGTAAAATATAGGTCATCTGACTGTCAGAACAATAGAATATTGTCAAACAAAAGCAAATGTGGTCGTGACATGTCAGTCTCAAACATGTCAATTATATCTACGTTTCGATTTCATTCGTCTAAAATTTAAGTAACTAACGCCTATAGCGACAGCAGAAATTGCATATAATTTTGCCGGGAAACTAAGCCTCAAGGCAAATATTACATCCAATGACATGAGATTACTAATTTATGTATCTAGAACAAGTATAAACTCATTTATAGTTCAAAATTACCTATAATTTTTGGTCGGTAATTTGTCAAGTATATGATTCTATTTCCTCAGCTATTAAGGTGTTAAATTTTTTCAGACACGTTTCAAAATTGTTAGTAAAATTTCGTGTCGTCGTTTTAGTTTGACGATGTCTCCGGTACAATATTGATGGTTGAGTACTTAATTTGATAAACAGTCCCGCACGCGAAGAGATTATTGAGTCATAATACAACAGAAGTGGCACTTTGGCTACTCACTCTTGAGAAGTTGCAGCATTCTCCTAGTAGTTCTGGAGTTAGACTTATGTGGAGGTTGACATTTTTTCGATGGGTCACAAAAAATTAAGTTGTGACTTAAGTTGAAGTAGCGTTTTACGTGGTGGCAACTTGTTGACCTGTTTTCGTTGTGATGGGTGGCCTCGCAGGGGTTGTAAAAATAAATATATTCATTGTTTAAGAAAATAATATAATAAGTCCTGGCATATGCAATGTTTGTTTGTGCCAGACTTTGGAGAAACTGCGTCTCAGATCGACATTTTTTATTTCAAGGTACATACATCAAATGTTGTTTCTGAATATACATATATATCTTACATTAAATGGTTCAATGTAATATAATATAATATAATAATAATATAAAATAATATAATATAATAATAATATAATATAATAATATAATTAAATAAAATAATATAATATAATATATTAATAATATAATAATAATATAATAATATAATATAATAAAATATAATAAAATATAATATAATATAATTATCAAATAAAGCCTTTTTGTAACGTCCTTTCATGAATCGCCTGAATAATCTCTCTCTTTCCCTCTCTTCTCTCTCTCTCCAGCAAGTTCTCCAGCCTCCTTCAGCTTCGTGCTCAAGGTGTCTTTAAAGTCCTGCTGCCATCTTCATCTTGGTCACCCCCTGCCTCGTAGCCCACCAACAATGCCTTCCATTACCTTTATTCTTCAAGCCACTATATATAATATAATAATAACAAAATAAATTTTAATAGATATATAAAGGTCTAAAACCGAAGGATTGACTTCATTGCACCGGGTTTTACCCCATATAGCTCAGTCCCTCTTCGCAGAAATGGCACACCACCTTTGTACTACACTCAGATCGAAATTCGTAACTTCGACAAAAATCCTAGGAGTCTCGAAAAAAAAGCACTCGTGTACAGAAGAACGCGCGCCGGATTCGAATTCACGAACTTTGAAACTCAAGGCCAGGGCCGCATAGAGCACCCGCTATGATAAATAAAATACGAAATTTAAAAAATACCATTTAAGTTGAGTTTTGACATGTAGAAGCTAGATATAATGAGATTTATTCCAAAATGTTGAAGATTGGACAGATAAGTAGATAGTGTTAAGGCTTGCCGATTTATTTAAAATGCGATATTTTTTTTTTTTCGATCCAGAAGCACTTGAGCTTTCACTCTTCGGCTCGGCGCCATGGACATCTAACCTTCGGTTCGGTGCCATGGACACTACGTTAACTCTTCGGTTCAGTGCCACGAACACCGTGAATCTGGGGAACCTGTGGCTTTTCTACCAGTCCGCGGAATTGAACCCGCACACACAGAGGACTAGTCACCGCAGTCCAACGCGCTACGAACACGCTGGGCAAAATGCGATAATAATAGATATGAGTGATGATAGAAGATAATGATTTAAGTAGATGAGATGATGGGAAATAATGAGTGGTTTATGTAACTGTGATAACGAGAGAGTGATTTCTCTCTCTCTCGCGATCCCGGCCTAGAATGATGAACCAACTTTTATCATGAATTTTACCGTGGTTTTGAGATACCGTTCCTCAGACAGCTTCTCGCGAAGCTCTGTGTTTTTTGGGCCATGTTTCTTTTCTTAGACCTGCTATCAGTTGACAATCTTGCAGTATGTAGAGAGTGATTTGACAGGTCTACTAAGTCGGTCTCTGAGTATTACTTCTGAAAAAGAAATATTGACATATAATAGAAACTAACATCTACGAAATTATGACACAACGTACAATAGCTCTTAGGCTCAGATCATGTACAAATAACACAGTGTGGTTAACATCATAATCATCAAGGTACATATCAATTATAAGACGTTTCTCTCTTCGCAGCACATCTGAAATTCACTCTGTTTCTAGCCAGTTCACCCACTTCGCCGATGGTCATATTCATGGTTTCTTTAATATCTTGTAGCCATCTTCTTCTTGGTCTGCCTCTGCGTCCTGGGACCCTGCTCTCTAATATTCTTCTGAGTGGTTAACACGTGGTGGATATGGAGCGTTCGAAGAAGAAGAAGAGGCGAGTTGTCTGCTGTATACAGACCAGCACTTGTTGGTGTACGTCTTTATTGTTCATTCTTCTGACTTGTCCCAGCCATAACTACTGAGCATTCCCATGATGAAAGGCAAGTATCATGTTACAGACTTCAGAGTTGGTTATCTTCTCATGCCACCAGATGTTTCTTCTTCTTCTTCTTCTTCGATCGGCCATTTTGATCATTCTTATTATGATATATAAACAGCCTTTGCTAAGAACGGTTTTTACGTCACATCATTCAGCGCCATTTGGAGCTCTGATGCTTATCCGTCGGCGATGTGTCTAGTTTCATACAGCGTTTCCTGGGTTCGCTCTCCGTCATCCTTTGGCTATCCCCAGCCGACCTGCAAGGCAGCAGGCTACCTGATGTTTATAATCTTGCGATGACGTCGAAGGTGAAAGGTGTTAAATCTCCTTTCATGTCTTTAGTGAGTTGTCCATAATTCTGAGCCATATAGTAACAAGTTTGTTACACAGGCTCCATCGGTCTGGATCTTTGTTTCCAATGTTAATTTTGTTGATTGATTGATTGATTGATTGATATGACCATCATCATTGCACTTTGGTGAGTAACCATGTGTGCTCCGATCTCTTCCTGACATAGGAAGATCTCAGCAGCGGTGCACGAACTCCGTAGCAAGGTCAAGGATCCCTGATGTAATTTAGAAGATGGTGAAAATATTTTGTAGGAATTAATTTTTAAATGTTTTTCATGAATTTTGCTCAGGTAGCGACTTTCCAGCCTGCTCTTCACGAATTTGAACTGCCAATGGTTCTTTTACGGGCGCAATTTGAACACGGGACCCACGTTTTATCGCCCATCAATGATAGGACTAGGAACTCGTTCTCACCTACACTGAGATCAGGGGTCTCTGGAAAAATATCCGAATGGCTTCAAGAGGACCCCTCACATTTTGTGTTGCCCACCATTTTTTAAAATAGTTTGCTGAACGTAGTGGCCGCACTACCTATTTATGCGTTGATTTCTTTATCAAGCGAGAGGCTGGCAATGACTTTGAACCCAAGATAGCAACATTTTTCAACTGGTGTTAGATGTTTACAATTTAAAGTGATATGTGTTGATGTGTTACTTTCCTGGCATACAACCACTGTCATTGTGACATGTAAGAGATAGAGAAAATAGGTCATAAACAGAGAAGGGAATGATATATTTATAACCAACGAAGCCTGCCTGCCCAGCGTGTGTTCGTAGCGCGTTCGACGACGTATTACAAACCCACTGTCATTGTGACATGTAAGAGATAGAGAAAATAGGTCATAAACAGAGAAAGGGAATGATATATTTATAACCAACGAAGCCCGCCTGCCCAGCGTGTGTTCGTAGCGCGTTCGACGACGTATTACAAACCCACTGTCATTGTGACACGTAAGAGATAGAGAAAATATGTCATAAACAGAGAAAGGGAATGATATATTTATAACCAACGAAGCCCGCCTGCCCAGCGTGTGTTCGTAGCGCGTTCGACGACGTATTACAAACCCACTGTCATTGTGACATGTAAGAGATAGAGAAAATATGTCATAAACAGAGAAAGGGAATGATATATTTATAACCAACGAAGCCCGCCTGCCCAGCGTGTGTTCGTAGCGCGTTCGACGACGTATTACAAACCCACTGTCATTGTGACATGTAAGAGATAGAGAAAATATGTCATAAACAGAGAAAGGGAATGATATATTTATAACCAACGAAGCCCGCCTGCCCAGCGTGTGTTCGTAGCGCGTTCGACGACGTATTACAAACCCACTGTCATTGTGACATGTAAGAGATAGAGAAAATATGTCATAAACAGAGAAAGGGAATGATATATTTATAACCAACGAAGCCCGCCTGCCCAGCGTGTGTTCGTAGCGCGTTCGACGACGTATTACAAACCCACTGTCATTGTGACACGTAAGAGATAGAGAAAATATGTCATAAACAGAGAAAGGGAATGATATATTTATAACCACGAAGCCGCCTGCCCAGCGTGTGTTCGTAGCGCGTTCGACGACGTATTACAAACCCACTGTCATTGTGACATGTAAGAGATAGAGAAAATAGGTCATAAACAGAGAAAGGGAATGATATATTTATAACCAACGAAGCCCGCCTGCCCAGCGTGTGTTCGTAGCGCGTTCGACGACGTATTACAAACCCACTGTCATTGTGACATGTAAGAGATAGAGAAAATAGGTCATAAACAGAGAAGGGGAATGATATATTTATAACCAACGAAGCCCGCCTGCCCAGCGTGTGTTCGTAGCGCGTTCGACGACGTATTACAAACCCACTGTCATTGTGACACGTAAGAGATAGAAAAATATGTCATAAACAGAAAAAGGGAATGATATATTTATAACCAACGAAGCCTGCCTGCCCAGCGTGTGTTCGTAGCGCGTTCGACGACGTATTACAAACCCACTGTCATTGTGACATGTAAGAGATAGAGAAAATATGTCATAAACAGAGAAAGGGAATGATATATTTATAACCAACGAAGCCGCTGCCCAGCGTGTGTTCGTAGCGCGTTCGACGACGTATTACAAACCCACTGTCATTGTGACATGTAAGAGATAGAGAAAATATGTCATAAACAGAGAAAGGGAATGATATATTTATAACCAACGAAGCCCGCCTGCCCAGCGTGTGTTCGTAGCGCGTTCGACGACGTATTACAAACCCACTGTCATTGTGACATGTAAGAGATAGAGAAAATATGTCATAAACAGAGAAAGGGAATGATATATTTATAACCAACGAAGCCCGCCTGCCCAGCGTGTGTTCGTAGCGCGTTCGACGACGTATTACAAACCCACTGTCATTGTGACATGTAAGAGATAGAGAAAATATGTCATAAACAGAGAAAGGGAATGATATATTTATAACCAACGAAGCCGCTGCCCAGCGTGTGTTCGTAGCGCGTTCGACGACGTATTACAAACCCACTGTCATTGTGACATGTAAGAGATAGAGAAAATATGTCATAAACAGAGAAAGGGAATGATATATTTATAACCAACGAAGCCCGCCTGCCCAGCGTGTGTTCGTAGCGCGTTCGACGACGTATTACAAACCCACTGTCATTGTGACATGTAAGAGATAGAGAAAATATGTCATAAACAGAGAAAGGGAATGATATATTTATAACCAACGAAGCCCGCCTGCCCAGCGTGTGTTCGTAGCGCGTTCGACGACGTATTACAAACCCACTGTCATTGTGACATGTAAGAGATAGAGAAAATATGTCATAAACAGAGAAAGGGAATGATATATTTATAACCAACGAAGCCCGCCTGCCCAGCGTGTGTTCGTAGCGCGTTCGACGACGTATTACAAACCCACTGTCATTGTGACATGTAAGAGATAGAGAAAATATGTCATAAACAGAGAAAGGGAATGATATATTTATAACCAACGAAGCCCGCCTGCCCAGCGTGTGTTCGTAGCGCGTTCGACGACGTATTACAAACCCACTGTCATTGTGACATGTAAGAGATAGAGAAAATATGTCATAAACAGAGAAAGGGAATGATATATTTATAACCAACGAAGCCCGCCTGCCCAGCGTGTGTTCGTAGCGCGTTCGACGACGTATTACAAACCCACTGTCATTGTGACATGTAAGAGATAGAGAAAATATGTCATAAACAGAGAAAGGGAATGATATATTTATAACCAACGAAGCCCGCCTGCCCAGCGTGTGTTCGTAGCGCGTTCGACGACGTATTACAAACCCACTGTCATTGTGACATGTAAGAGATAGAGAAAATAGGTCATAAACAGAGAAAGGGAATGATATATTTATAACCAACGAAGCCCGCCTGCCCAGCGTGTGTTCGTAGCGCGTTCGACGACGTATTACAAACCCACTGTCATTGTGACATGTAAGAGATAGAGAAAATAGGTCATAAACAGAGAAAGGGAATGATATATTTATAACCAACGAAGCCCGCCTGCCCAGCGTGTGTTCGTAGCGCGTTCGACGACGTATTACAAACCCACTGTCATTGTGACATGTAAGAGATAGAGAAAATAGGTCATAAACAGAGAAAGGAATGATATATTTATAACCAACAAGCCCCCTGCCCAGCGTGTGTTCGTAGCGCGTTCGACGACGTATTACAAACCCACTGTCATTGTGACATGTAAGAGATAGAGAAAATAGGTCATAAACAGAGAAAGGGAATGATATATTTATAACCAACGAAGCCCGCCTGCCCAGCGTGTGTTCGTAGCGCGTTCGACGACGTATTACAAACCCACTGTCATTGTGACATGTAAGAGATAGAGAAAATAGGTCATAAACAGAGAAAGGGAATGATATATTTATAACCAACGAAGCCCGCCTGCCCAGCGTGTGTTCGTAGCGCGTTCGACGACGTATTACAAACCCACTGTCATTGTGACATGTAAGAGATAGAGAAAATAGGTCATAAACAGAGAAAGGGAATGATATATTTATAACCAACGAAGCCCGCCTGCCCAGCGTGTGTTCGTAGCGCGTTCGACGACGTATTACAAACCCACTGTCATTGTGACATGTAAGAGATAGAGAAAATAGGTCATAAACAGAGAAGGGGAATGATATATTTATAACCAACGAAGCTCCTGCCCAGCGTGTTTCGTAGCGCTCTAAAACGACGTATTACAACCCACGTCATGTGCATGTAAGAGTGAATGGTCATAATCAGAAGGAATGCTTAATATCTTTAACCATCACTCTGTCTGCCTACTGTGTCGTAGGGATCCGCGTTTACAAAACTGTCATTGGTGACATGTGGATAGAGAATGTCGAAAAGAAGAAGGGAGTTGTTGACTACCCAACAAGCCACCCACTTGTTCGTAGTCGTCTCGACGTATTCATGTCATTGTGACTTGTTCAGATAGAAATGGGCATTACCCAGATGAAGGGAAGATATATGTTACAACCAGAGAATCTGTCTCGCCCAGGTGTTTCTTCTCTTCGACGAGTCATTACAACCATTTTGTCATTCTAGATAAAAATATATAAACAGAGAAGGAATGTTTTTTAACCAATCAAGCCATTGCTCTGAGCTTATCGTGGCGATGTGACGAGTTTACAACACGTTCATTGGTGCTGTCAGCTTGGAAATATTCCAACGACGAAGGAGAGCTATGATGTTATAATCTTGCGAAGCTGCCAGTGAGAAGGTGACGACTATCAACCCATGTCTTTAGTGAGTTGTCATAAGTAGAGCAGTATAGAACAAGGTTTTTAACACGGCTCCATCGAGTCTGGATCTTTGAGTTTCAATGTATTTGTGATTGAGTTTGAGAAATAGGACCATAACACGAGAAATGGGTGATCTCTTTATACAAGAAGACCTCTGCCAGCGTGTTCGTACGAACGTTCGACACGTTTCAAGGACCCACTGTCATTTGAGAAGATGGGGAAAATATGTTGTAGGAATTTGAATTTTATAATTTTACGAATTTTGCTCAGGTAGCGATTTCGAGCCTGTCTACACGATTTGAACCCACTGGTCTTGTGAATGGCAGATGAAACAGGACCAAACGTTTATGCGTCAATTTATAGCCCAGAACCGTCTCCCCACTGGATCAGGCGTTCTGAGAAACAAACCCAATGCTCAAGAGGACACCTCAAATTGGAAATATGTCACAATGATTTTTAAATAGCTTGCTAACGAGGCCTGCCACTTGTTGTAGCGTTGACTATTACAAAACCACTGACATTGGACCTAGAGATAGAAAATTTTCAAAACTGGTGTTAGATGAAATTTACCAATGAATTTGTTGACGTGTGTTACGTTCGCGGCATACAACCACTGTCATTGTGACACGTAAGAGATAGAGAAAATAGTCATAAACAGAGAAGGGAAGAGATATTTATAACCAACGAAGCTTGCCTGCCCAGCTTGTGTTCGTAGCGCGTTCGACGACGGATTACAAACCCACTGTCAGTGCGGTTCAATTCCGCTGGCTGGCAGAAAAGTTACAGGTTCTCCAGATTTACTGTGTTTGTGGTACCGAACCGAAGGATTACGATGTCCATGGCACCGAGCCGAAGAGCTGAAAGCTCAAGTGCTTCTGGATCGAAAAAAATAAATAAATAAACGAAAATGCCAAACTTAAGTTTCTATTGTTAGTTAGTTTGTTCCTTTCATGCCAAAGGCGGCACATAGGGCAGAGGTTTTAGATCTCCATGTGATGCGGTTCATTGCTAGCAGTTGGAGATCTTGTATGGTTTTACATCCCAATAGTTTACTTTCTTGTTGGATGGTTCTTCGAAGAGTGGTCTTTGGTCTTCCAGTTTTCTTTCCCAACGTTTCTATAGCGAACTGTATAACTCGTCGAATATCTCGTCCATATCAGAACTTTGTCACTTTAACAGTGCGCCGGAATTTCTCATAGGCTTGATGTCTCGCCTATATTACAATCGAACATTTAATATTAGAAAAGAGATGGCTAGAGATAGAGCATAACATTAAAGAAAATTAAATATTTCATACACATCAAACAACATGAATGCCTAGATACGGAAATTTTAGAGGGAATGGTACCTGGAAGAAGAATGAGAGGAAGATCTAGAAGACGATGGATGCAAGATGTCATTGACGATCTGAGAATAACTGTAGCTGACGCCGGTCAACTTGCACAGAACAGAGAGCTTTTCCGAACTGCTGTCATCAGGACCGTGCGGTATATTTTTCAGTATGATGCAAGTCATCGAAATGCCCCCTTTAAATGTTTTTATTTAAAATAACCTTCTATTGTAGGTATTTTTTAATAACTGCACAAAATGTACGAACACTAAATCGTATACATTAATATCGGAATAACATAGACAAATATAGAAGAAGCGTTGCGTATAGATTTGTAATTATTGAATGGTTCAAATTGTATTTTGATGTCGCTGCTTATGTCGCCCCTTATGGTCCGTCTGATGCTACCACCTCTCTCTCATCATGGCACGGCACAGTCCTGACTGTCATGTCAGTCAAGTCCCGTCTGATGCTACCACCTCTCTCTCATCATAGCACGGCACAGCCTTGACTGTCATGTCAGTCAAGTCCCGTCTGATGCTACCACCCTCTCTCATCATGGCACGGCACAGCCCCGATTGTATGTCAGTCAAGTCCCGTCTGATGCTACCACCTCTTCTCATCATGGCACGGCACAGCCCTGATTGTCACGTCAGTCAAGTCCGCCTGATGCTACACCTCTCTCTCATCATGGCACTGGCACAGCCCTGACTGTCATGCAGTCAAGTCCCGTCTGATGCTACCACCTCTCTCATCATGCACGGCACAGCCTTGACTGTCATGTCAGTCAAGTCCCGTCTGATGCTACCACCCCTCTCTCATCATGCATAGCACAACCTGACTGTCCTGTCAGTCAAGTCCGTCTGATGCTACCACCTCTCTCTCATCATAACATTTGTCAGTCAAGTCCGTCTGATGCTACCACCTCTCTCTCATCATAACACGGCACAGTCCTGACTGTCATGCAATCAAGTCCCGGAAGAGACAAGCTACTTAATGATAATGAGATGCATCTCTATCCTGTCTGCATGCTGAAGCAGTCTGAAATCATCTTCTCTGTGGTCTTCTTCTTCTTCTTCTTCTCGTCTTTTATGTGATGGCTCCTTCCTTAATGATCTTCTTCAACTTTTCGTGCATGTTTATTAATTTTTTCCCGATCCAGAAGCACTTGAGCTTTCAGCTCTTCGGCTCGGTGCCATGGACATCTAACCCTTCGGTTCGGTGCCACGAACACTGTTAATCTGGGGAACCTGTAACTTTTCTGCAGCCCGCGGAATTGAAACGCACACACAGAGGCTAGTCACCCGCAGTCCAACGCGCTACGAACACGCTGGGCAGGCGGACGTGTATGTTTATTTGTCCAAATACCTAATTTCCTCATTTTTATTTGCAAAATCAGCTAGTTTGCTTTGATTTTGAGCCTTTTTCTTTAGGGAATTTGTATTTCCTTTTAGGCATACCTAGTTGTTTTCTTTTTTGTACATGGTATACGGAAGATTATTCTCTAACACTTATATTCAAAAGTACATAAATGCATTCCTACTGTCTTGTTAAATGTCCATGTTTCAAACTACTGCAAAGATATTGAACACAAATATAGGGAATTCCTATCACCAATCCTTGTTGTATCTAAGGTAAATACAACATAGACAAACAAAAACTTAACTTAATGAGTAGTTTTAGTTTTTTCCTGTCTAGTTCATGTTATTCTTCTGCGTTCTCACTAGATTGAGATTTCGGATTCTAAAATAAATGCCGCCGTCTGTCTCAGATTGTCAGCAACCTGCTGCCTTGCAGGTCGGCTGGGGACAGTCAAAGACTAACGGAGAGCGAACACAGTAAACGCTGGCTGAAACGGACTCGCCACCGAAAGATAAGCACTAAAGCTCCAAATGGCGCTGAATGATGTGACGTAAAAATACGTTCTTGGCAAAGACTGTTTATATATCACAATAAGAATGATCAAATGGCCAAAAACGAACGAACGAACGATCGAAAAGAGAGAGAGAGAGAGTTGTCAGCCACGATTTACAGTTTGTCTTGGGGGCTGGTGTAAGTGGGCCACCTCTTTCTTGTCATGTCTGCATAATGGAGTCAGTTCTGTAGGGTATGATATGTTGTCATACTAGCTAAGCCACAGGAGGACACGTCGTTGGTGCCTATCTTAAATTTAGTACATAAGTGGTGTCTCATTCTGTTTAACCCGTCCTGAGACAAGTACGATAGCCTGGTCCCTTCTGGATAGTTAGTAATATCCAACATCCTTGTTGTGTTGTGTGTCTGTCAATATCTGTCATAATTTTACACTTTATTTGTTGTCGACATGATCACTAACCCTTGTCATGTCCCCTTTACAGAATTCTAGATGAGGCATCGTACATCTCAATGGAACAAATTCCGAAATCTTTACAACGGATCAAACAGTTATAACAGCTGATCGATAAACATAAATTTAAAAATAGTTGAAAGTTCTGAATATTTAGGCTCATTGGTAACGAGATGAAAATATAAAGGAAAGTTTAAAGGCGAAGAATTGACGTCATTGCACCGGGTTTACCCCATAAGACACGGTCCCTTTCCACATAAATTGCACGCCACAAGTATTGCGCTAAGCATGAACTTCGTAGCTCCGTCAGCAATCCTAGGGAAACTATGCAGTGGTGAAAAGAACGGAGCTGTCCTGATTCAAACACACGACATTCGGATCGCAAGGCTAGGTTAACCATTTAGCTACACAGAAACCGCCACTATATTAAGTATATATAAAGACAAAGGAAGACCACGAGAAAGATGGTTAGATGGCATAGCAGAATCCTGTTAAAGAGCAAAAAAAAAATACCCAAGACACTGAAACAGTTCAAGAAAACAAAATAAAAACCATGAACTAGCAACAATAATGTAGAAGTGTGTGAGAAGGAAAGAACATATAAGACAATATAAAGACGATTAAAATAAGAATGAAATTAGTTCTTCGGAAATTAAAAGTACTACAAAAACTAAGGAATTAAATTGAACAAGATAAAACTTTGATTTTTAAAGCATGTATTTCTTCCATGACAACGTATGGCTATAAGAAATTGGTTATTGATAAAACATTTTACAAATCGTTTAGTGTCTTTGAATGCAAGTACAATAGAAGAGTACTTAGAATACCATTTGCTGATAGTAGACCAATTAAATCTATTTTGTAACAGTCTAATATTTGGAGAAGTGGATGATAGAGAAGAAAAAAATAAACAAAATAAAATATTGTTGATATATAAAACAACAGGGTTCTTTGGAGAACATCAATCTGAAGACATTATTTTGGGCAAATAATGGAACAGAAGAACAAGAAGAAGAAGGGGCAGAGAATTCAATAGACGTGTTAAACAAGACGGCTGATACCATCCACATGACAAGTAGATATTTGTAACTGCTGTTTCATCAGACAATATGAAATAAAAATCGTGGCATATCCTCTACAGGACTTAAGTCATCAATCACAGTAAACGAATCGTCGATTTTCTAGGCACTTCTTATACGTTCAGTAGTTTACCATTGATTCCTGAACGGCGGTGTCTATTTTTACCGAACGTAAAAATCAAAGGGAAATAATTTGCTTCCAAACTCCGTGGCGTGGTATTTGAACCAGGTACTCTTCGGTTATGATCGAGCTAACTACCACTAAACCAAATACGCCCACTATATATATATATATATATATATATATATATATATATATACTAGTTGGAAATCTGTCAGCATGAAGAAAACAGCCAGTAAATATATATTCATATATTTTATTTCATTTGCATTCTCAAGTTTGCTTGTTTTTATAAACAATATTGTTTTTATGTAGTTTCTATTTCATTCTGTTTGCATATATGACGCCTGTCCACTAGTGTTAGAGTGTTAGTGTGCAGTGTTAGAGTGTTATTATGCAGTGTTAGAGTGTTACTTTGTAGTGTTAAGGTGTTAGTGTGCAGTGTTAGAGTGTTAATTTGTAGTGTTAGAGTGTTACTTTGTAGTGTTAGAGTGTTAGTATATAGTGTTAGAGTGTGTATATAGTGTTAGAGTGTGGTATGAGTGTTAATTTGTAGTATAGTAGTGTTAGTGAGTAAGTGTTAGAGTGTTATGTTAAGTGTTAGAGTGTTAGATATGAGTTTAGAGTTTTAGTCAATCAGTGTTAGAGTGTATATGAGTGTTAGAGTGTTATAATAGTGTTAGAGTGTTATATAGTGTTAGAGTGTATAATGCAGTGTTAGAGTGTTAATGCAGTGTTAGAGTGTTAGTGTGAGTGTTGAATGTGTAGAAGTAGTGTTGCGTGAGTTTTAGAGTGTTGTGTGAGTATATAGTGTTAGGAGTGTAGTAGTGTTACTTGCAGTGTGAGTATACGTGCAGTGTTAGAGTGTAGTTATAGTGCAGGAGTGTTATATTAGTGTTAGTGTGGTTACAGTAGTTTAGAGTGTTAATGTAGAGTGTTGAAGTTACATGATATTAGAGTTTACTATGAGAGTTAGAGTGTTATTTTGTGTGTTAGGTGATACTGTGCAGTATTAAATTGTTGATATGAGTGTTAGAGTGTTGTTATGTATATGTTAGAGTGTTAGATATAGTGTCAGAATGTTACGTACATTGTGTTAGAGCGTGCATGCCATGAGTTAATTAGAGGTGCAGTCTACAGGCTAAAGGCGGATATGATGGGGAAGTGTAGATGTTAATGAGTGTTTGAGGTATGGACGATCATATGTGATCTTATGTGATATATGTACTTTCGATAATATATATGTTATACTACAGACGTCAATTTTAATTGGGATCTGCTAAAGAAAACGATGGCAATTAGAGTTTGTTCCTTTCAGTGTCAAAGGCGGCACATAGGGTGAGGTTTTAGATCTCATTTTAATTGCGGTTCGTTGTAGAGTTGAGATCTTGTATGGTTTAATCCAATAGTTTACTTTCTTGTTGGATGGTTCTTGAGAGTGGTCTTGGTCTTCCACGTTTTCCAACTGGTGACTACATATAGGACTTTGATTTAGTGTTAGTGAACGAAATCACCATTACTTATAATTTGAACATTTATTCTCAAAGGGCTGTCCAGTTTATCAATTTTCTTTGTTGATTTTCAATTCAAACTGTAGGCACTAACGAACACATCGACCTAATATTTAATTTGTGCTTATACTAATTTGATTGCCAGATATTCGTTAATTTAGTGAAGGCACTAGCTGCATACAATACAGAGCTTATTTCTTCATCGTGTTCCGCTGTTTGACACTTTCACCCAATATGTAAATGCTATGTAGCATTGCTAATTATCAATTATGAAATGTTAAACTTTTTTGCAGTTGAATATCAAGTAAATGAGTGGCTCAGAGATATTACGTCCAACTGTCGCCATTTTATGAAGACCAAGATATACGACATTTTTAATCCAGATAAATATGTTAAGGTTAAAGGACATACTATACGTTGACCTACATATACATTTGATCACTACTCTATAAAGTGGACCTACATACTATAAGTTGACTCTACATACTATAAGTTGACCTACTACTATAAAATTGACTCAAAACTAAAAATCTTGAACATAATTTGAAACTCAGTCTAAATGATTTATGACATATATATCAAATGGCGCAGATGTCAGCTCAACTACCTAAGCTTTATTCCATGCTTAAATCACGGATTGTGGTGAGACTCTTAGGTGCCATGTCTGTTTATGAAGTGTATCGACTTTTTTTCTAGCATTTCATGAAGATCACAACTGAGATTGGGGTACTGCTGCTTTGATCATAGTCTTGCATGTTATTAATATTCAAAGCTACAGATGGAGTTATATCACAACAATCTGCTTGCAGCATTCTAAACACATTCAAAACAGAACTGGAAATTATTAATGAATGTTATGACAAAATGGAGCTAATCATCAATCATGGCAGATTGCAGAAGATGCAAGTAGTTAATCGCTAATCAGAGACTATATCATGTTCATTTTAGCTTATTCAGATCTCACCCATAGAAGCTAGTCATCTTATTATACAACGTTTGCTGTAAGCACATATTTAATACTTTCCTTGAGTCGTTACATTTAGTAAGCGTAGATATTTCACACTTTCATGAGGCAGCTGCTGCAGCACGTACATTCTTAGCAACATTGTATATGTTGATAGAAGTGTAAAGCTTATTATATGTGTTACGAGTTGAGTTTATAGTTTAAGTGTAGTATATAGTTAGAGTGTGATATATAGTGTTAGAGTGTTATTATAGTGTTAGAGTGTGAGTATATGTGTTAAGTGTGAGTTTATGTGTTTAGTATATTGTGTTAGAGTGTGAGTTTATAAGAAGTGTGAGTATATTGTGTTAGTGTAGTATATAGTGTTAGAGTTGAGTTTATAGTGTTAGTATATTGTGTTAGAAGTGCAGTGTATTGTGTTAGTTGATATAGTTTAAGTGTCAGTTATAGTGTTGATGGGAAGGATCGACTAAGCTTATCCCTGACTGATTCATTTGCAAAATCAACACCTTCGATACTGCGCAAAACGACGTTGGTAGCGCAACATCTTATGATCCGATACTAAATCATCATGAAGAAACTCGTGATCAAATTGAAACCGACGACGACCTTCGAGCAAGACAATCTGTTTAACCATTTACCTATATAAGTTATGTTTATATTATGTTATTCTAAGATATTATCTTTGTAGTATTTTATACTATTTCATTGTAAGATTTTATACTATTTCATTGTAAGTATTTCTATACTATTTCATTGAAAGTTTTCTATACATATTTCATTGAGTCAAAATTTCATACTATATTATCATTACTATTTCTATACTGTTCATTGTAGACTAGTTCATATTTTATCATTGTAGCTATTTCTAATAATGTAAGGCTATTTACATTTATGTTACTATTGAATACTATGTCGTTGTTAATTTAGTCGTTAGATATTGTCTGAATATAAAGTAGCTGCTTTATGAAGTCTGAATTTTGTCACTCAGCTGTATCTTAGCTTGAAAAAGGCCTTCCGGTCGAAACTCGTTAAATGCATTTTGTTGTTTATGTTCAAGGATTACTATAACATTAAGCTATTTTCTGCTATAACTGTAACTAGTTCTAAATTATTAAACTAGTTCTAATTGTCCCATTCATGTGTAATTATAATATAGCATGAAGCTATTTCATACTCAGAGTTCAATTTTAAAAAAGCCTTAATGGAGCTAATCTGACATATATTATGGAAATGAAGGTTCATATGACTAGTATATTCAGGTCTGTGATGGTGTAATTGTAGTCGGAAGGCGATGAACAAAGGGACGTAGACGCTAGTCAGAACGTTTAAATAGTAATAACAACTCAATGCTGTACCGACTTTCGAATTGTCATGGCTGCAATTATCTGAACTGTATTTCACTTAAGCTGTTCTATACTATTTCATTGCAAGCTAGTTCTATACTGTACAACTGTAAGCTAATTTAATAATATATAATTGTAAACTGTTTTGTAATATATCGTTGTAAGCTATTGGATGATATTATATTTAAGCTATTTGATGATATGCTATTGTAAGCTATTTCGATAGAAGAGTGCTAGATCGTCTGCAAAATCTAAATTATCTAATTGACTCATCATGGTCCAATGTATTCCATTTCGCCCTCTGGCTGGTGTTGATCTTATTATTCAGTCAATAGCCAGCGGGAAAAGGAAGGGTGATAAAAGACAGCCCTGTCTCACACTTGTCTTTATTTCAAAGGCCTCTGTCAGTTTACCTTCTTGCAGTACTCTACCCATTGTCTCCTCATACATTTTCTTTATTAGGTTGGTTAGCTGTCAGTTTTCCTTCATGCAGTACTCTACCCATTGTCTTCTCATACATTTTCTTTATTAGGTTGGTTAGCTTCTGGGGGACACCATAATGACGTAGCAGTTTCCAGAGTGTTTCCCTGTTTAGGCTATCAAATGCCTTCTCATAATCGGCATTGAGGATATGTAATTGTAAGCTATTTGATGACATATCATTATAAGCTATTTGATGATATGCTATTGTAAGCTAATTAAAACCGTTTTCATTGTAAGAATTGAAATACTATGTAATTGTTGATTACACAAACACCAGGATCCCCACTGCCAACAACAAATTTGACAAACTTTAAATTATATTTGACATAAACTATAGACAAAGTTGAAGATCCCAAGAGCTGTAGAGGCTCTAATACTGCTGTGCTCATGGGAAACATACATTATCCACGTGCCTTTACTAAAGAACTAAATAGTTGCTGCTAGTACTAAAGGTAGTGTCATCAAAGAGACAAGTGGCGTATATACAACTACTAGCAGTATGACTATGGAGGTCATGGAGGTGACAAAATCACTGGAGTGGCTACAGACGTAAATATTCGTCTGTGGCCTAGTGGTTAGTGACTCGGTCTATTAACCTCGACGTTCTGATTTTGAATCACGCTGCGGACAGTTTGGTTGCAAATTGTTTCGCGTGGATTTTAACAAAAGGACGATGGCACCACCGTTCAGAAAGCAATGGCAAACTACTGAACGTAATAATGCCTAAAAAAATCACATGTTTCAAAGTTGGGGTTGATTCGCAAAGACCTGTAAAGGATATGCAATTAACATAGCATGCGTGCTCAGCAACTCTATGAGCACGATACAGAAGATCAAGACGCGTTCTG
The DNA here is from genome assembly GCA_020796225.1 of Arion vulgaris. NCBI lineage: Eukaryota > Metazoa > Mollusca > Gastropoda > Stylommatophora > Arionidae > Arion > Arion vulgaris. The sequence goes on from CM036773.1 coordinate 18,808,582, forward strand.
TACGAAGGCAGTGGATGCAATTAATACAAAATGCGACAATCCAAACACTGACCTTCATCTTTGTCCCTGGTCATGCTGGGGTGAAGGGCAGCGAGAGAGAAGATGCACTGGCGGGCAATGCTACGATCGAGAATGGATCTTCTATGGACAAAAGCGACATCATCAACGCTCCAAGAGAAAACATACTCTCTGAAGATTTCAATGTAGAAGATAAAGATTATGCATAGCGCATACTGATAGGTTCGGCAAGACGGAAAAACCACCAGAGAAACCCCATTAGATACATCAATCAACACAGAACGAGAGTTGTTAGTCTAACCAAACTGAAATACATCCTTGGGAGGTGATGGGAGCAATTATGGACATGTGTGACGAGGATGATTTTCAGATGAACAATGAACATAAATTATAATCAACAACAGGTCAAGAAACTAAACAACTTTCCCGGTCTTGTGTTTGTTTGTTAGACAAATGTATTTTAACACTTTATTATACAACGAACATAATCATGTTTTCTTGGAAATCAAGTTCAACTCAGTCACTTTTTTTTCCAACATAAATAATAAATAAAAAATTTAGAACCACATCAACTTTATGACTTTGTTCTTAACATATATGAACAAATGGTACTTCATGTTGATATGTCGTAATGATTAAATCAATCAATCATTTTCAATCATGATCACTCTGAACGCCCTAATAGAATGTGGCCGCACATAGGATTTTCATTTGAACAAATCTGCATCAAATAGATTGTAGGAGCTTGGATTAAAGATTGGGGTTGTTAGAAAAGAACAGAACTACAGGCGTATGACTAAGCTCATCAATTAATTTTGAACTGGTACTGTTAGTTGCTAGAAGACAGACCGGAAGCATTACAAGACAGGCACTGTTTTGGAAGCCGCAGGGAAAGATGAGAATTGGAAGGCCTAGACAGATCTAGAGAAGAGAGCTGGTGGCTGATATTAAAAGGATAGGTAAAACATGGAAAGATTTGGAAAGAGCGGCAAGAGAGAGGAAAAGCTGGAAGAAGTTTGCTTGAAGAAATTTGCTCCATTGGGAGTTGAAAGGGGAAGAACTGTTAGTTGCTGTCCGCTGTTGGAGTTATTGCGATGAAGATTAGTGCACCTACGGACATGCCCGGAGTGTAATGAAGATATTCCAACCTGAAACTGAATGCATGCAAATTATACACATATCGGTTGAACATAATTCATTAGTTCTGCCTCTAGCAACTATCTTTGTTATACACGTCTGAACATGAATAGAAATGAAAGGGGAGATAGCTAGTACGAATGGTATCCATTTCAAATTTCTTCTTCTTCTGCGTTCTCACTAGATTGGGATTTCGGATTCTATATATATAGGCAGCTGTCTGCCTCAGAGTATCAGCCACGCCATACAGTTTGTCTTAGACGCTGGTTAATTAAGTGGGTCAATTCTTTCTTCTCAGGTCTGCACACTAGGGCATTTCTGTAAGATATGCTCTGTTGTCACACTCTAAGCCAATACTCCACCTTGTTCTTGCAGTTGGAGGGTAATTAGAATTATTAACAGAAAGGGATTTTGTGTGTGTTCTGTTTTTGAATTCCGGCGTAGTCACTGCGTCTAACATGGCACCTCTGATTGATTTGTGTGTGATTTTGTGGTGATTTTTGCATAATTTGTGCCTGATTTTTGCGTGATTTTGTATTATTTTGTGTGAGATTTAGTGTGATTTTATGTGATTTTGTGTGATTTTGTGTGATTCTGTGTGATTTTGAGCCTGCTTTCATTATAACCAGCTCCCTCGCCATTTAGGGTAGACTTACTCCGACTTCTAAGGTACAGAATGTCATCATAAATTTTGTCTGCTCTATGTGTAGTCGACACAGAATTCAAAACATCGACACATCAGATTGAAATGAGGGTTTGATAGATTGATTGATTGATAGGATCATTATCATTGCACTTCGGTGTGTAACAATGTGTGCTCCGATCTCTTTCTTACACAGCAAGATCTCAGCTGCAGTGCGCGAACTCCGTAGCACCGGAAGAGTCCCCGAGGTATGACGAAAAAAGAAAACCACGAAAGCGAATTGAGTGGAAATTGTTGGTCTCATCCTTATGTGCCATCGTCCACGACGAGTACTGATAGCCCTCGACCACGACGAGTACTGATAGCCCTCGACCACGACGAGTACTGATGACCCTCGTCGACGGTGAATACTGATATTCCACGGCCACGAGGAGTACTGATGGCTCTCGTCTCCAACCAGGACTGATGGCACTCTACTACGATGAGGACGTCGTCCACAACCAGGACTGATGACCCTCGTACACGATAAGTACTGATGGCTCTCGTCCAGACAAGCTGATGGCTCGTCCCGACGAGACTGATGGCACTCAACTACGATGAAGACTGTCGTCCCCGACGAGGACAGATGGCCCTTGTCCACGACAGGACTGATGGCCCTCGTCTATGACAAGGACTGATGGCCCTCGGTCGCGACGAGTACTGATAATTATGATGGAAAACTATACATGTTTCTGTCTACTTTACACAAGAAGATCTAAACGACGATACACAAACTCCGTAGCAACGGCGAGGGTTCCGATGTAATTTTAAGATAGTGAAAATTGTTTTGAAGCCACTTGCCTACAAATTAAATATACATTTTGTCTTCCTCACGGCTGCTTGTCTACAAATCTTCAATGTGACGTCTCACGCCAGGTCATCAAATGAAACGGCATGCACAAGATCTTAAGAGGTTCAATAAAGTATCTCTAAACTTCTTATTAGTGCCTACAAAAATAAAAAAATTGCAAGAGGCATTGAGGCAAAAAAAGAATTTGTAAATATGATATATCAATACACCAAGAGATTTAAAATGTGGTTCTTCTTCAAATGCTGGCATTACCATAAATCCTGGTATTATTGCTGGAAACCCAACGGGAGCACAAGCAAACGTGTAGAAGACACATAAACAAAGCAACATTTTAGTTGTGCGTGATGTGTAAGTTTTGCCAACTTTTTGTCCAGAAAAATCATTAGTCATTGTTTTTCGTCTCTTAGCAACCATCTTCATTTTGATACCAATAGCTACCGACCCGCAACCGACAAATATAACGAGAATGAAAAATGAGTTGACTAAAGTTTCAATAATTTTAGACATCGAACGATGAGACCAGTATAGGTCGGTTCTGGTGGTTAGACCGACAGAAACGTTACGGATATTATCATACAGGTAGATAAATTTGAACCAGGTACGTACGTAAATCTGTGCTCCAATAGAAAATAATAAAATTGAGATAACAGCAATGATCGTTCTCTGGGGGTTACAATTGATGCAAATTTTAGGGTAAAAATCGCGATTAGCCTTTCAACAGTGATTAGTGCTGGAATGCTGACTGACGTAGGACCAGTTGTCCAATTTAGGCTGTCACAAATCTGGTACAGGTAATATAAAACTCGTGCTGTAGACTCTGGGTAGATAAAGCCCCCTTCACCCCACTCATACATAGGTTTAGGAGGCCCGTTTATGCCAACCATAAACAGGATATCTGAAAGTGCTAAACAAAATAGTAAAATATTAGAACTTTTCTTAAACCCTTGCTTGTTGATAACAAACAGGCTTAAGATGTTTCCTATAATCCCTAAAATCGATATTGTTGGAGTTATAATAAACACAAGTGTCCAATGAATTTGATCTGTTACTTGATCAGTAACCACATCATTGTTACTGAATTTCACCATCTTACTGCTGTGGGCGTCTGTAGCTTAATTAAGCAGTAGTGAGCTCGATCACAAACCAAGTATACCTGGTTCAAGCTCCGCTGCTGGAAATTTGGAAGCAAATTCGTACCCGTGGATTTTTATGGAGTCTTAAGATTGAGTAAATTTACAATAAGGTTTACAGTGTGGACGTCTGTGGCTTAGCGGTACCTCGTTCAACTCGGCGGCGATCAATTTGGAAGCAAATTGTCCCCGTGGATTTTTACGAACTGTAAAAATAGACAACACCGTTCAGAAATCAATATCAAACTACTGAACGTATAAGTAGTGTCTAGAAAATCGGACTATTCGTTTACTGTGGTTGATGGCTAAGTCATGTACAAGATATGCCACGATTTTCATTTCGTAGTTGTTACTTACTGTAAACTAATTGTTCACAGTTGCTGTCACAAGAAGTTGTGTTGTTCTTTGACAATTATTTCTTCTTTAAAATTACTGTTGATTTTGTGTTCATGCCGTTTCTACCCTGGCTAGAATACTCTTTTGTTGTTGTTAAGCATACGAGTTTGAATCCGTAGTCTTTTCTGTCGGAGAATACTATTTATTTTTATTGTCTAGATCTGTTCAGTTTGTATTTCTTTAGCGGCCAATATTTATTTTTCTGGGTAGTGTTTTGTAATTGTTTATGGATGCTGAAAAGTGTGATTGTTGTTTGGTGGATCAAGGGTTGTTTTCTCTCTGTGGTGAGTTTCGCTGTAGAATTGTAGACAAATTGTATGTCTTCTAATCTTCAATCTTTTGTGAAATATAAAGTGATAGACAAATTGTTATAATTTATAAGTTCATTACACTAGTGCCTTGCAGCCGTTCAACTCCTCAGTCTCATATTATCCCCTGTCCTACCTCGCAAAAGAAGGCGGTACTACTGACAGTAACGAAGCGTTTTTTTAATCTCCAATTTTCAAAATGTTATATTCAACTCTAACCAAAAAAAACAGCCAATTTCTGCTTCCAGATTCTTAAGCATCTTTTTTTTATAATTCAATGAAACAGTACAGACGATGCTTCCATCTCTCTGTTCACTCTCCACGCACCTGTAATTGTCTTCTCCGTCCCCACACATACTATAAAGTCATCACAAAATCACATACTTCTTCTCCTTCAGCGATCTCTGGTTATGCGTTTAGTTTACTGTGAGTCACAAACTAAGCAGTCAGCTTCAGGTCTGTCAGGTTTCCTCAAAGTTTAGTCTTTAGGTCAACTGGATGTGGTCACATGTTGCTTCTCAGCTCACACAGGAGAGGACAGTGTTGCAGGACCTACTCCTATGTCTGTTCCGCCTGTTGATACTGGCAGAGACCTGTTTGACTTATTCCTAGTCTATATAGGTGTTTGTTGAGTCTGCAGTGTCCGATACGTAGGCGAAATATAATGACCTGGTCTGAATCCTGAATCCTGAGTCAGGTATACTCTGGCGCAATTAGACCGACTCTAGAATACGCATCATCATCATTGATATGAGCAGCTGGCTCACACAAATTGACACTGGAGAAAGCTCAAAGTAGATATCTGCGAACTATTTTGGGAGCCATAAAATCTATTCACATTGTAGAAATGGGAAATGCAGCCAACATTCAGCCCTTGGAAGACAGAAGAAGAGAAACGTGATTCTACACGCTGGAAGGATCAAAAGAATGTCTCACCATCCACTACAGGGAAAATGGCCCTAGAACAAAAGCAGACTAAAGCGTACAAGTCTAAACCACAAAATCACATACAATGTCTGTACTTAAACCCAACCAGTATCAATACCGATACCCGTAGAGTAAGTACACAGTAGGTGAAAAACGACAATATAATTATAGAGATTACTATCACATACATTAGGCGCACGTGACAGGCAGTGTAGAAATGAGGTATTTACTTCTAGATTATTTTTAAATTATTTGTTTGTCATGTCATAGTATGTAACTATGGTAACTAATTGTAGATTCGAGTTTCGAATGGGAGGCTACTCTAATCTTTCAAAATCGATAACTGGTAAATTATACATTATCTCGCATTTCGTAAATGCAATGAATAGATTAGTAGTGATGTATACTATAGATAGGATTCTTGAGTTATGTTGCTAAGCAACTATCACAGAATGTGTTGTTACGATCGTAACAACCATGCAACTATTCTACAGAAAATTGTGGTTACAGAAGCCCATATAATCATTGCAGGAACTCGTGGTTACAGTAGACTATATAGTCGAAACGACACACATATATGTATGTATACGTTTATTTATAATATATATCCCTATACTACCGAGATATGTATGTGGTCCCGTGTACTGAGCAGATGTCATCTATACCATACAGGCAACAGTCGACTTGTGTGGCTATGATTAAAGTGTTGTACCCACTAGATCTTTGCCACACGGCCTGAGCCTTCATAGAGCAAATATGTAACTAAATAAATTTAAACAAAGTACGAGCAGCTCCCATTCGAACGAATAAACGACGTTCTGAGTTTTTGCACGTTCAATCGTAACTGGGTCCACCCGCTGTTAAACTGCCTGTTAAATGTGCTATTTTTTTTTTAAAAAGGAGATAAAGATAGAGACAATACAGCAGACTGATACGTCATCTACAGCACATATTCAAGATTGGTACAGAATACTGTTGAGAGCCGCTGTAGCGTAGTTGTTAGTGAACTCGCTTCGCAAAGCTGGTGGTCTGGGTTCAGCTACCGCAATGCACGTGGAATTTTTTCCGACCACGACGGCTCTCAGGTCGTCCCAGCCTCAACTAGGTACCAGACATGCTCTGGGAAAGTAAAGGCGGCCGGCGTAATGCTGACCACATCACCCATCGTGTGCCGACGGTCAATGAAAATACAGGCCTAACACTGTATTGACCTATATACCACGAGGTGTGAAAGGGTTCCTTTACTTTTTACTTACAGCATACTGTTACGTCACAAATACCACAGTTACAAGACTGGTACAACATGTTGATACTTCATTTCAAAAACAGTTACAAAATTGGTACAAGCGATAAATAATACAGATAGTAGTAGTACATTGCCGAGTAAAGGTATACTAAACTGAGACACAATCTACATCCCTGATACAAGATTGATACAGCAGACTGAGACAGCATCTATACCACTGGTACAAGATTGAGAAACTAAACTAAGACACCATCTACATCCCAGATAGTGGCACTTATCAACCTGCAAGGTTAATTATTTGGTCTCTTTCATAAATATTCGTTTTATGTTCTATAACGATATATAGGACATATCAGAGAGAGAGAGAGAGAGAGAGAGAGAGGAAACTGAGCAGTTTAACTTCATCTTCTTCTTCGATGATTCAGCAGCACTTGGGCTCTTGCCCTTCGGCCTAATGCTATGTAGTGGTATCTGCATGTGTTTGTAAGTTGTTCTTTTGTTCCGTATAATGTATTCCATTTGTCTGGACTTGGAGGAAGGAGGATCTTCCTGACGTCATCTAGGGCTTGGCACCTGAAGAGGTGGTGGTGAACGGTTTCATGATGATGTGCACACAGTTGGCACTCTGGAGTGTGTTGTGGATGAATTCTGTTCAAGTGATTATTAAGTGTTATGTGTTGGGTTCAGAGTCAAATGGTGCCTGATTCTGAGTGTTGATGTTATAGGCGCCGCCCAGGGGTTAACGTGAAGCCTCTGGCGGGTCACGGATCGAAAGTCCAGGTCTCAGATTTACATGTGGCACACCGAAGGGTCATGTCCATGGGCGGCCAGAGCCTTCTGGATCATAATTAAATTTTAGGCTGGCATGTCTAGACATCTCTTCTGTGTTCATAGCTCACACTCTTCCATAGCCTCTCTTCTTCATAGCCCACATCTTTCGTTCTACATCTTTCTGCCAGCACATCTTCTGTGCCGCCCACTTTCTGTGTCTCATAGCTCACATCTCTTCTGTGTCCCATAGCCACATTTTTGTGTCTCCGCCATCTTTCTGTCTCCATACATCCTTGGTCCTACACACTTCTTCCAGCCATCTCTTCTGGTCTCCTGCCATTCTGTCTCCTAGCATCTTTTGTGTTTCCATAGTCATCTCTTCTGTTTCCAACCCTTCTGTTCCCCATCCTTCTGTCTCATATGGCCGATCTCTTTTGTGTGTCTATAGGGTCATCTCTTTCTGTGCTCCCATGCCCACATCTCTTTCTGTGTTCCAGACGCTCACATCTCTTTCTGTGTCGCTTGCCCACATTCTTCTGTGTCTCCATAGCCACATTCTTCTGGTTTCCATGCTCACATCCGTTTCTGTGTTCCATAGCTCAATCCTTGTGTCTCCGATAGCTCACATCTCTTCTGTGTCTCCAATAGCCACATCTTTTCTAGGTCTCCCATAGTCTCTACATCTCTTTCTGTGTTTCCATATCTCACCTGAGCAGATAAATATCATTATTTGTTGTCGTTAGGATTTGCTTTGCCGTAAGTAAGAACATGGCATGAAAGAATATCAACAACTGAATTGATCTCGAGCGCTGGGATATAAAGTTGTAGAGATCTATGATCATCTACATCAGTAGACATATCATCTTTCTCTCTCTCTCTCTCTCTCTCTCTCCTCTCCCCTCAGCCTGTTAGAGCTTAGAGCAGCAGCAAATACATATCATTCTTCCTTGTTCTAGGTCGTCCTCTGTATTGTGTCCCAGCTGTGATTCATATCTTTCATTCCTGTTCTACTATCCTCCTCCAGATCGTTTTGGATCTTCCCCATTTTCGTTTACAGTCTGGTGTAAATCTCATTGTAGTTTTCGTAACAGAACCTTCATGCGTATCACATTTCCGATCCATCTTTTGAACGATTGTGCTCATATACCCTTGCTGACCATGTGTAAGCGGCCCTTGCTTAGATATAATTCTTAGCCTGAATATACTTGAGGGTCTGGAGGGTCTAAAGCCAAAGGATTGACTTCATTGCACTATAGTGCTCTGTCCTTCTCCACAGAAATTGCACGCCACCTGCCGAGAGTATTGCACAAAGCACGAACTCCGTATCTCCGGCAACAATCCTAGAGGTATCTGGAAAAAGTGCACATGTGAACAGAACGGCCAGGTCCGGATTCGAACGCACGATCTTCGGAACGAAAGACAAATCATTAACCACTTAGTCATCGAGACGCCGCAGCTACATACTTTCCGACAAATCATTAACCACTTAGTCATCGAGACGCCGCAGCTACATACTTTCCGACAAATCATTAACCACTTAGTCATCGAGACGCCGCAGCTACATACTCTCCGACAAATCATTAACCACTTAGTCATCGAGACGCCGCAGCTACATACTTTCCGACAAATCATTAACCACTTAGTCATCGAGACGCCGCAGCTACATACTTTCCGACAAATCCTTAACCACTTAGTCATCGAGACGCCGCAGCTACATACTTTCCGACAAATCCTTAACCACTTAGTCATCGAGACGCCGCAGCTACATACTTTCCGACAAATCATTAACCACTTAGTCATCGAGACGCCGCAGCTACATACTTTCCGACAAATCATTAACATTAGACGAGACGCCGCACCATCCGAGAAATCATTAACACTAGTCATCGAGACGCCGCGCTCATACTTTCCGTCAACAATCCAGACGGTATCTTGACAAATCATTAACCACTAGTCATCAGACGGCAGTACATACTTCGACATCTAACCCTTAGTCATCAGAGCCAGAATAGACAAATCCTTAACCACTTAGTCATCGAGACGCCGCAGCTACATACTTTCCGAAGACGGATCTAAAAATAACTAATATTTGTTTCTAGCTCATAAACGTGAATGAACATCTCTAACAGTGACAGTAGAAATGTATAACGTGTTAACACGTCTTTATCCCAAAGAGGAGAGATAATAACAGACGTGTTAACACGTCTTTATCCCAAAGAGGAGAGATAATAACAGACGTGTTAGTTTCAGTTTCAGTTTCAGTTTGGAATATCTTCATTGCACTCCGGACATGTCCATAGGTGCTCCAATCTCCTTCGCAATATCTCCAACAGCGTCCAGCGACTGACCGTACCAGTTCTATTTTGATTGATGAGCCGACTCGTATACCTGTTGTACCGTTCTTTTCTTGCCACACCAATCTTCAAACCCAGTTCTCACAATCTAGTAGTTGACGTGGATTGGTTTAGATGAAGGTCTTCTCTGCGGCCACGCTCTATGAGGGCGTTCACGATGTCAGCTCTGTCCATGGGCTGGCCCTCTGATATAGAGGCAGAGCCAGCCAGTCTGTCTGCTCTCTCATTGCCAACGACACCCATGTGCCCGGAACAAAGACAAGTGTAATTCTACAAATTGTTGAACGTGTTAACGCGTCTTTAGCAGTGAATGATGAAAACGTATATGCACGTCCTTAGCAGCTAAAGAGTGAACCGTTCCCAGACAAGTTTTATAGAAGTTGGAAAATGACATATTATAACAATAATTTATTTTATTCGTAGACTTATAAGAGTGTCTCTAAATTGTTTACTTGTAGCAACATAAATAACAAAGTTGAACGAAGCATTAACACTGAAGATTAACTTATAAACATGGTACATAAACACGCCTACTGATCGAAAGTTGGGGTCTTCTGTGTAAACTGGAAAAACCATAAAATTTGGAATAAAAGCTGGCAAACATATCGGGGAACATGTTGTTGTGTAAAACACACATAAACATAATAATGTTTTAGTTGTCCGGGATGTACTAATACTTTTTGTTGTTCCAGTAGTCTTTGCTTTCACACTTTGGGTCATTGCTAGCCTTCTGATAGAAGCCAGCTTGATCTGGACCCCAATAGCAATGCATCCGAGGAAAACAAAAATGACTAAAAAAGTTAACGAATTTATAAAAATTTCTAAAATTTTCAATGCTCCTCGTTGTCTCCAGTAAAGTTCTGATCTCACTGCTAAGCCAACAGAAGCGTTTCTTGCTGGATCAAAGATGTATGCAAACTCGAACCAGTTCCTGACGTATGCCTGAATTCCGTAGAATAGTACATTTGGAACGATGACAGCTATTAGAGTACGATGTGGGGTTACTATAGAAGTAAACTTAAGAGGCAGAAATACAGCGATAAGTCGTTCTATTGTTATCAAAACCGGCAAACATAACGATGTTGAACCACTGCCCCAGTTAAGGCTATCAAAGATATGATACATATAATACAGAACATGAGCGGTCAATTCTGGATACTGATATCCACCGCCACCCCATTCATACATGGGCTTTGGGGTCCGTTGACCCTACCATAAAAATTATATCTGAAACAGCTAAAGTAACCAAAATAATGTTGCAACTTTTTTTGAAACCTTGTTTACTAATAACAATAATGCTAAGGACATTACCAATAGCGCCGATGATGGAAACAGTCGGTGTAACAATAAACACAAGATTCCAATGAATAAAATCTGTGAATTGATCAGCGTTGACGTAGTTACTACCATGTTTAAGACTATCACCACTACCTGAGAGTTGTACACTACCATCTACACCACTTTCCACCAGTTGATGTACGCGTGTATCGTTGACAGCCATCCTTCCACTGCTTGTCTGTTCTGTAAACTGAAAGTTTCAGTTGTTTAGGTTTGCCTTCTTGGAGGTCACTATGTACCCTAACAGTTCAGGCTTGTTTTCTTGGAGGTCACTATGTAACCCAACAGTTCAGACTTGTCTTCTTGGAGGTCACTATGTACCCTAACAGTTCAGGCTTGTTTTCTTGGAGGTCACTATGTAACCTAACAGTTCAGGCTTGTTTTCTTGGAGGTCACTATGTAACCCAACAGTTCAGACTTGTCTTCTTGGAGGTCACTATGTACCCTAACAGTTCAGGCTTATTTTCTTGGAGGTCACTATGTACCCCAACAGTTCAGGCTTGTTTTCTTGGAGGTCACTATGTAACCCAACAGTTCAGGCTTGTTTTCTTGGAGGTCACTATGTAACCCAACAATTCAGACTTGTCTTCTTGGAGGTCACTATGTACCCTAACAGTTCAGGCTTGTTTTCTTGGAGGTCACTATGTACCCCAACAGTTCAGGCTTGTTTTCTTGAAGAAGTCACTGTCCAACAGTTCAGGCTTGTTTTCTTGGAGAAGTCACTGTCCAACAGTTCAGGCTTGTTTTCTTGGAGAAGTCACTGTCCAACAGTTCAGGCTTGTTTTCTTGGAGAAGTCACTGCCCAACAGTTCAGGCTTGTTTTCTTGGAGAAGTCACTGCCCAACAGTTCAGGCTTGTTTTCTTGGAGAAGTCACTGCCCAACAGTTCAGGCTTGTTTTCTTGGAGAAGTCACTGCCCAACAGTTCAGGCTTGTTTTCTTGGAGAAGTCACTATGTAACCCAACAGTTCAGACTCATCTCAGACGCCTTTATTAACGACTGCAAACAGAAACAATTAATTGTCTTTATTAAGTTATGTAAATTATGAGAAGTAATGTCGGTACCTTCAGTCAAAAATGAGAAGTCATGTCAGTAATGTCAGTCAACAATGAGAAGTCACATCAGTCAATGAAAGGTCACGTCAATCGATAATGAAAGGTCACGTCAATCAAGATGAAAGGTCACGGCAGTCAAGGAGAAAAGGTCACGGCAGTCAAGAATGAAAGGTCACGTCAGTAGAGGAGCAAATGTCATGTCAGTCAAGGAGGACGGGTCACGTCATTCAAGTACGAAATGTCCCGTCGGTCAAGAAGGAAAGGCTACGTCAGTCAATAATGAAATGTCACGTCAGTCAAGAATGAAATGTCACGTCAGTCAATAAGATAGAGTCGCGTCAGTCAAGGAGGAAAGGTCACGTTAGTACTGTCAATCAAGATTGAAAGGTCACGGCAGTACTGTCAGTCAATAATGAGAGATCACATCAATGATCATATAAAACAACCTTCTTAACCACTTTGACATATGAACCCGCTAAGAGAGAGAAACACCTAGGCGATCACACAACGTACAACACATTGAGATAAACACAGACGATCATTTATAGCACCACATCCATGCACAAAAGCTAACCAGATACTGGACAGTTAATACCACTGTTTTCTCCTAACGAGATAACGCTAAAACTATATAATACGAGTCTTATAATAACAATTTTTCTGGCGAACACCATGTTACCGGTGTCAAACATGGCCAATAACAACAGCTAATTAGAGGAAAGTCATAACAACAGAGATGAGGTGTCTTAGAAGAGCTGCAGGTATGACAATAAGAGACAAAATTAGAAATGAAGAAATCAGAAGAAGAAGACTGAATGTAAAACCAGTCATGCAAATTCATAAAAGAACAACAGATTAAATGATTTAGACACTTGAAATGAATTTCCTGATATCGCCTACCACAGAGACACACTGAAAAAGTATAACGAGTACAGATCAAGAGGGAAGTACATGCAAAAATGAAGCGACGGCATCAAGAACAGCCGTAATAAAATAATGAACAGTTTACAAAGTGCATTAGAACAAGCACAAACAAGATGACTACATTCCCCTCCCACTTATCTTATCTATTGATAAGTACATGTGGTAGAGAAGAAGAAGAAAATAATTGCTGCCAGCGTCGCCCGAGTGGTTACCGAGGCCCAAATTTGGGGTGTAAAGAATAGAACCACTGTTACCTGCCAACGCATGTCGTAAGAGGCGATTAAGGAGATTGGCTGAAATCGGATCCACATGTCCTAAGCGTGTAGAAGTCTATGCGTTTAGGGACCTACAAACCAATGTGCAACGTAAACACGTTTTTGGAAAAGATCAAGCATCACAGAGAGTGATTAAAATTGGTCATAAAGAACAAACGCAAAGAAGAAGAAGAAGAAGCTGCCAGCGTTTCCATGATGAAGAAAACACAGCACGATTAGTTAGTGCGGCCACTACATTCGGCAAACTATCGAAGACAGAGTGAGACAACACAAAATTAACTTTGCACACGAAGATGCAGACCTATCGAGTCAGACTAATTAAATTGTTACTGTATGGTCCAGAAACATGGACAGCTTACTCAAGACAGCCAGGAGGCTTAACCAAAGATGTTTACAAAGATTATGACAAAACATGTCAGAACAAAGTACGGCAGTTTTACAACTACAAAAACAATATACAGTGACGTTGCGACCAAAAGGCCTTTATCAAGCATAGGGTATAACAGATGTGAAGAGATCCAGACTTCTTGGATGGCAGACATAAGATATACAGCCAGATAATAAATCTCTAACGTGCTCAGAAATCAAAAATCAAAGAAAACTGTCTGATGTTAAAAAAAAGAATGAGAAAATTAAAGTATTTTGTACATTTAAAGCGGCTGTTTTTTGCGTACTTCGCCATTGCTACATAGTTTTAGTGCTGTCTTTCCTTATATCGGTATTACGAAGATTATGGACATTAGGTAGTAGGACGATATAACCAACTCTGAAATAATGCACCCTGCATACTTGCCATTCATGATGGGTATACTCAGTAGTCGTAGACTAATATACCTGAACTAAGATATGCTGACGATACAGTGTTACTGCCAAAATGGTAAAAATGGATTGAGATAAGAATAATGGGAGTGCAAGATACAACTAAAAAACAATATCTATATCATAATATGGGGCAAAACAAAACTGATGATAACTGATAAAACAAGCATGATAAATGATAACTGATAAAACAAGCATGATAAATGATAACTGATAAAACAAGCATGATAAATCTCATTTTTATCAACAGAGAAAAAAAATAGAAGATGTAAACAGTTTTAATATGTTGTGTTATGCTTTCAAGAGATGGAAATAGTATGAAGGAAATTTAAAGAATAACACGACCGTGTAGTGCCGGGGCCCGCAATGGAAGCAAAGAATAGTGCCACTGCAACATACAATGCATGTCGTAAGCGGCGACTGATGTAGGCCCTTGGGATGCTACCCTAGTATATAAAAAGCAGCGCAGAAATCGGATGTGCTGGCCTACTTGTTAGCGCATAACTGGCACAATGTACAATCGCTCTTAGACACAGATCACATACAGATCACACAGAGTGGTTGACAAGTGGTCGATATGGAGCGTTTGAAGAAGAAGAAGAAGAAGAAGAAGAACAGACATGGCCTTACAAAACTGTATGCAACTGAAAACAGTATGGAATGGAACCGATAAGAAAACAAAGATCAGAATACTAAGAGCATACATATTCCCAGTCGCAACATGTGGGGTATGAGGAATGGACATTTAACACGGTAGTGGAAAAAATATATATGTGGTTTTGAATATAAGTGTTACAGAAGAGTCATCCGTATATCATGGACAGAGAAGAAAACACATATATATTGGACAGATAAGAAAACAGATAAATCTATCAAGAAAGAACTCAAAATCAAAGAAAACTGGGTGATGCTACAAATAAGAATGAGAAAAAAGAATTATTTTGGACATATAAAACGTCACGAAGGGTTGGAGACGACCATCATGGAAGGAGGCATCACAGCAAAGAGGAGAAGAGGAAAACCCAAAAAAAATGGATTATGGATTTAACTGATGGTTTGAGCATGAAGTCTGCAGAGGACATCTGGCCTATGAGAGAGAGAGAGGGGAATTTCGAAGTACTGTTAGAAAAGTTCTGCTCATGACACGCTATTTGATGAGAAGGCTAAGATGACTGGGACAATTGAGAAGAATGACGAGTAACTGCATACCATAGCATGTGCTGTTCTGTGAACTTTTAAAATTGAAGATGCACGAAGTGAGACAACTGCTCCTTTATAAGAATGTCTGCAAGGCCTGAATGAAGAACTTCTATCGGTCTCTACAAATATGAAAAAACAAGCTGATGACCGAGGTATGTAGAAAACAACATTACGCAAAGGTCCAGAATATTTTGAAGAGAAACTTAGGGATGAGCTTGAAGGAAAGAGAAACAATAGCACAAACTCAGAAATCGTCCCTGTAACACACCTGACAACTGCTAAAGAAGAAAATGCCATATATTACCACACACAGCGATACACGTTGTAACCACTATTAAAACATCTAAGCATTAACACGGCAGTGAAACGACAACTGATAAACTGCATATTTATTCCAATGCTATCAGTGCCAAACACGGCCCCTGACTAAGACACAAGAAAGAAAGATTACAACATGTGAAATGAGATGTCTACGAAAAGTTGTCAACGTTACAAAGAGAGATAGAGTGAGAAACGAGAATATCAGTATCATCGTTGGTACTATACCATGCATACAGTACACCGAGAAGCAAAGAATCAAGTGGTTCGGCCATCTAATGAGAATGGACCCACATTTACTACCATCACGTACCTACAATAATCGACGCTCAGGGCGCAGAGCACTAGACAGGCCAAGAACACGATGGATAGATAACATCTCAGAGTCCCTGCGAAAGCATGGACTGACAACGTCAAGCGCAACACACCTGGCACAAGATAGAAACTAAGTCTTCTCACGCCGCTTCCCGGCAAATGTGGTTAAGATAAGATAAGCGATACACGGAATAGATTCATCATCATCAGGTGCTGTGCCGGCCGGCGTACGCGATCGTAGATCTCCACAAATCTCTGTCCGTGGTGTTCCCTCTCATCTCAGATGTTGATACTCTTCCGTGCCATAAAGTCAGGCTATCCAAAATTTCCCTCTCTGTCTTCCACTGCCTCGTCTCCTCCTCGATTTTACCGGTTGTCACAATGTGTTCTAAGCCTTCGCTTCTCACTACATGTCCGAATAATGATGATTGTATCTTTCTTATTTTAATAATAAGCTTTCTCTGTGTCATGGCCTCATTCAACACCTCCACATTTGCTATTTTACCAGTCCATGAGATTCTCATCATTCTTTACACCAGTGGCGGCTCGTAATCGTTTTTGTTGGTGGGGCCAGACACAAATTCTCTGGAAAATCATGGCTTTGGGTTAGGTTATATTTTAATTTATTAAATAATAAATACACTTTACATATTATTTTGGATGGAGCCCGTCCCCTCTGGCCCTTAATGACGAGCCGCCACTGCTTTACACCATAGATTACCTCATAAATAATACTTCACTTTGAAGCTACAAAAGGACGATCTGTAGATATCACAATATCAGTGTGGAGATGTACGTTTAAATATGAAATAATACCAACATTTTCAATATGTGGCACGTGATATAAACCACATCTCAAAAATCTTCGTATTATTGTATATTTAATCTCAACTTAGTACACGTCGCCAGCTCTCAACTATTTGAATATGTCTATCAGACACGCAACACTGGCACATTTTAGAACAAAGAGAAGCCATAATAATTACACCTGATATTTGAAACCTGTCATGTCCTGATTTATCAATAACACCCGATAACATTTGTCATTTATTTCAAGTGCTGGCTGTCACGGGCATATCACTTACGTTAAGTCATTGATCGATTTAAGTAAGGCGAATTATCTCCCATATTAGAAACACTTCAAATGCCACTAATTTAGCTATAATTTTACTTAACTTTCGTTCTTTATGTTATCAAAAGCCACTTATTTTACCTGTAATAATTGAAAATACAGTTGTCAGGTGTGTTTGAAAGGTTAAATATTGATCTTGTATAGGTCATATACTAGCAGCGATAGTTTTTAAACCCCGTAGGTATGTTTTATATTAGGGCAAGAAATATCGGATATTAGCAGCAATTCAAAGTAATTGAAGTTTAACGTTGTGGAGAGACATGATCGCCTACACCGGTAGACATGGCAATTGATTGATTGATTGATTGATTGAAGTTCGAGACAAGCCAGAAATTATTCATTTGCAGGTGCAATCTGTATGAAATAAAACAATTGACTATAACTATAATGGTTCGTTTTAGTACCAAAAAATCTGGTGACAGGAGCTAAGTTATTCCTAATTAGATTTATAATGTTAATATGTTGTGAGACAAAGGAATCTATATGTCTTTTATCCATTCCGTCTTTTTTTCTTTGCTCTATAGCTTTCTTTATGTCATTAAATTGTTGGATTGAAAATGTTTAGTTTGATTTTGTTTGAATGCGGGGGTTAGGAGTGCTAATAATATTGATTAAAAGAACGAATGTTCTGAAGAACCTATAACCACCTCCAGCATGGGACAGTGTTTGAAGTTACTGAGGAGGTCTAGACTGACAAATATCAGTTTTATTTTTGATAAAGGTAATGCAGGTGTAAGATGAAATGAATGCGCTGATATGCTGATATGTATGACTGCTATAAAAAGCAGGCGATAAATTGACCAGGCTGAAATATTCTAAATCCCCTAAGAGAGAGAGGTCGTGTAAATGATTCAAGTAATAGTGGTGAATCTGCAACACTAGCCAGGCTGCAAGAATTCCAAATCAAATGTGGTGTAGCTAGAAAAGAATGCTATGCTGGTAGCCAAAGAAGAATAGTAAACCAACAAAGAACCGGTGACGTCGGTGACAAATTGAGAAGAAGATCGTCGTCATCAAGAAATAACAAATTAAAAAGTTCGGTAACATAAGCATATTATCAAGAAACAATGCCTTTCAAATGACAATGCTGCTTAGATACAGTTTATTGAAGACAAAACGTCGACCCCATGCACAAGGTGGACCACAGAAATAAGAGAGACAATAAAAAAAACACTATGTACGAAGCGCATACGAGAGTCCGTTCTAGAAATATTTATTTATTCTGAAGTAGTGGCAGCTCAAAATCATTTTTGTTAAATAAACATTTTCGAAAGAAATCATGGTTTTGTGTTAGGTTATATTTTAATTTATTTTCAAAATACACGCTACGTTTGGTGGGGCCCGGCCTCGTATGCCCTTAATGACGAGCCGCCACTGTTCTGAGGCTTACATACAAATCAAAGTTAGAGAAAGAAAGAAAAGTATCACAAACGTTTACCGTATACCATGTCATGTTGGATTTACATGAATATATATGAGCAACACATTAACAGAATCGAGCTTTTCTGTTACACAGTCTGATCACCATCATCAAGTGGCTTGTCCCTTCCGGAACGTTGCTCCCATGACAGCATTCCTGAAAAACTCTCTGTTCTGTGCAAGTTAACCGGCGTTAGCAGCAGTCATTCTCAGATCGTCAATGACATCCTGCACCCATCATCTTCTAGGTCTTCTCTCCTTCTTCTTGCACAATCTACTGTTGTCAAAATCGCCTAAGTAATTTTTTGTTATCGCCTTCCATGAACCTAGCACATCAATTACTGCTATCGCTAAGCCATAAGAGGCCCGCCTGTTCAGCGTGTTCGTTGGGAGTTGAACGATGGGTGACATACTACTGTGAGTGCGGTTCAATTCCGCGGGCTGGCAGAAAAGTCCCAGGTTCTCCAGATTTATGGTGTTTGTGGCACCGAACGGTTACGATGTCCATGGCACCGAGTCGAAGAGCTGAAAGCTCAAGTGCTTCTGGATCAGGTAAAAAAAAAATCCATAAGAAGGGGAACTAAAGACAAACGATTGACTTCATTGAGTTTTCTCACACGGCTCCGAGCCTGTCAGCAGAAATAGCAAACCACACTTTGAGTGTGATACACAGCTTACGAAGCTCGTAGCTCCAGCAACAATCTTCAGGATCTCCAGAAACAAATATGCACATTTGAACCGAACGACGCGATCCGGAATCCCCCTCTCTCTCTCTCTCTCTCTCTCTCTCGATAGTTCTTTTTCGGCCATTTTGATAATTCTTAGTGTGATATATAAACAGCCGTTGCCAAGAACGTAATTTTACGTCACAATCTTTAGTACCATTTGGAGTTCTAGTGCTTGTCCTTCGGTGATGTGTCCGATTTCAACCAGCGTTTACTGGGTTTGCTCTCCGTCAGCCTTTGACTGTCCCCAGCCGACCTGCAAGGCAACAGGTTGTTGTTTTCTTTTACGGTTGCGCCCCTTAGACGACCTGCCCTCCTGGGTTGTTGAGCGTCATCTGCCCAGGTTACCGATCTTTTTTTGGACTGCTTGGTTTACCTACCGTCCAGTTTCGTATACGGTAGTCTTTGATTGTTCCCAATCAAACTAAAAGGCAGTAGTAGTTCCCTGCGAGCTGAAACGCGCACTGGATTCAAGCCACTGCTGGGTATTCCAGTTTTTCTGCACATTTAGGTGGCTCGCTCACCATTACGTCGCTTGCCACGACTCTTCGTCGCTCCACCATAAGCACCTTGCACGTCTGCCCCACCGGTGGCCCCACCCGATCTGGATTCGAACTCACAACCCTCAGAACGCAAGGCAAACGTTCTAACCACTTTGCCACCGATACCCATCTCTAAGTCCTTATGACGTTAAATGTAACTGAAGGCAACACAATTGTGATTGCGTATTTCTACCGTTGTCAACTTTTGAAAATAAAATAACGTTATTCTAGCTGAAAAGGTGAAACCCTTTTGTGATCATTCAAAATATTGCATTTCCATGTTGTCGGGGCTTGCAAGGGGAGCAAAGAATAGTAACACTGCTACTTACAAGACATACCATGAGAGGCGACAGAGATAGAGGACTAGGAAAGCTACCCTAGTAAATAAAAAACGTCTCAGAAATCGGATGTGCTGGCTTACTTGAAGGCACATAGCTGGCACACCGTACAATAGCTCTTTTTCTCAGATCACATACACATCACAGAGAGTGGTTTAATGAGTGATCGATATGGTCCGTTGGAAAAACGCGAAGAATATTGCACTTTAAACTTGTAAGTTTTATAATTGTATTTATTTTAATGTGTATTGTGCAATACCTGCTATTAGATTTATTGAAAAACAGAGACTCAAATGGTTTGGCCACTTGGTCAGAATGAACCCGAATACACCAGTTGCAAGAGCGTACAACCTGAAAATGGAATCATCAAGAGGAAGGGCAGACCAAGAAAAAGATGGGTTGATGAAGTTACAGACATCTTAAAACTCCACAATACCACAACATATCAAGCGACCGAGCGTGCATTATCTTTGAAACCGATCATCAGTTAAACCTGCTACGCCTAGCGGCAAAAAAGCAGAGAAGGACAAAAGACAGAAAGATTGTGCAATCTACATCAAAAGTAAAATAAAAATGACACGATTGACACGATTGATTGATTGAACCATCAATGCCCGAGTGGATACCGAAGCCGAAATTATAGTGTAAAGACTAGAATCACTGTTATCTGCCAAAGAATGTCGTAAGAAGCGACAAAGAGGTTGGGCGTGGGGATAACTATCCCACACCGTAAAAAACACTAGATGGCGACAGAACGGAGAGCGAACCGAGTAAACGCTGGCTGAAACCGGACACATCGCCGAAGGATAAGCACCAGCGTTTCAAATGATGCTGAAGATGGGACGTAAATCACACCAATGCTAGGGCTGCATGAATCAGATTTCCGCATGAATAGAATTTATGGGGAGATCTGGTACATCGGTCTGGGCGGTGAGAGAGAGAGGAAGAACCATCATCATTTCACTTCGTTGAATAATTAAGTGTGCTCCGGTCTCTATTTTTACACAGGAAGATTAAAATGACAGTGCACTAACTCTGTAGCCCTGGCGAGGATCGGCTGTGTACTTTTGATGGTAAAAATGTAGGAATTTTAATTTGATTATATTTTTATGAATTTTATCCAGGCTGCCGTTTCGCAATCCACTCTAATCGAGTTTCCCCTGCTAATGGTTCTTATACGTTCTCAATTTGAACATGAGACCTCAGTTTTATCATCCGTTTTCGATAGGACTATAAACTTGATCTCACCTACATTAAGATCAAGGATCTCTGGAAAATAAATCTCGATAGCTCTCTGTGGTAAACGATGAGTACCTTTGGAGCGATAAGCAAGCACTCTATCTCTACACCACAGAGATTACCATGTCCCGTAACATTGCAACTGTTCTCTTCTCTCAATTCTAAAACATTCCATGACTGAAGTACTCGAGCCCATTTCCTTTCTTCTTTCTTTTTCTTTTGTCTTTTCTCCAATCCTGTTTGCCTCACAGTTTCAGGTCAAGAAGAGATTTCTAGAACGAGCCCTTGTGTGCGCTTCGTAGATAGTGTTTTTTCGTCACCTCTGTTATCTCTAAGGTCAACCTTTTTCGTGGTCGTCCTTTTGCTTTGTTTCCATTGTATCGGAGCAGTATTGCTCTTTGAGGTGCACTGTCTGTTTTTTTAATCTGCTTACGTTATCGAACCATTTTAGATTGGAACCCATCTCCAATAAAAGTTAAGTTAATTGCATATCCTTTACAGGACTTTGCGAATCAACCCTAGCTTTTAACGCTGTTTGTGATTTTTCTGGGCATTATTACGTTTAGTAGTTTGCCATTGCTTCCTGAACGGGTGGTGCCATTGTCCATTTTGAAAAAATCCACGCGAAACAATTTACAACCGAACTGTCCGCAACGTGATTCGAACTCAGAACGTCGGTGTTAATAGATCGAGTCACTATCCCCTAAGCCACAGACGCCACCCATTCTCCAATAAGCATAAATTAAACAACATACAGCATATAATAGTGTAGCGATACACAGAAACACATAAACCAATGTTTCCACTAAAAAGCGTTTATCGAGTGCTGTACATCATGAATCATTTATTAATTAACATAAATATACAGCAAAAATATAACAAAATTTGTGACAGAAATGAAGTATAAAATCGACTGGAAATCAGAGAGAAAAATAGCATAAGACTGAATTTGATAAATAATGTTCTCCGCGCAAGCTTGTAATGTAGATTTCCTTTCCTATATTTTACATCATCATCAAACAGCTTGTCCTGAGCAGAACTTTGCCATCCCAACAGTCTTCCGGAATTTCTCTCTCTCATAGGCCAGATGTCCTGCCTCTGCAGCCGTCATGTTCAAACCATCAGTTACATCCTGAATCTATCTTCAGCGTAGTCTTCATCTTCTTCTCTTTGCCGGTATGCCTCCTTTCATGATGTATTCTCCAGCCCCTCTTGTCTTTTATGTCCAAAATATCTCAATTTTCTCTTTCTTATTTGTAACATCAGCCAGTTTTCTTTGATTTTGAGTTCTTTCTGGGTAGATCTATTTGTTCTCTTCTCTGTCCAAGATATACAAAGGACTCTTCTGTAACACTTACATTCAAAAATACATGTTTTTCCACTTCTTTATTAAATGTCCATGCTTCACACTCATACGCTGCCACTGGGAATATGCATACTTCCTGTACTTTTTCTTAAGAATACAAATAATAGTAATAATGGTACTACATTATCTGAAAAGACAGACACTGTTTTGAAACCGCAGGAAAGAGGAGTAAGGGAAGGCCT
Source organism: Arion vulgaris (assembly GCA_020796225.1). Taxonomy (NCBI): domain Eukaryota; kingdom Metazoa; phylum Mollusca; class Gastropoda; order Stylommatophora; family Arionidae; genus Arion; species Arion vulgaris. The sequence goes on from CM036773.1 coordinate 18,831,548, forward strand.
AGACATATCTGAAGAAGAGATCTGGAGACTGATATTAAAAGGATATGAAAAACGTGGAAGGAATTGGAATAGCTGGATAGAAGGAGAGAGAAAAAGTTGGATAGAAGGAGAGAGAAAGAGCTGGAAGAAGTTGGTTGAAGACCTGTGCTCCGTTGGGAGATGAAAGATGAAGAAGAAGAAGAAAATATCTGAACAATGAACAAGTCCTAATATTTATTGCAAATTGTTTTAATGTCTTTATTCGTTGCTATATTTCTGTTTAGTATAATGTAGTTCACACCTTGAGATCGCAAAATATTGGACACACCTTGAGAAGAAATGATCAAAGAATATCAAAGCAGGCCTTGAAGTGGAATGCAAAGGGTTCAAGAAAGAGAGGACGACTTAAGGAGACCTGGAAATGAACTTTACTGAGAAAGGCAAGAAATATCAGTCTCAGTTCCATGGAATAGATTGAGTAAGTTTCCTAGGATAGAACGGTATGGAGAAATTACTTGCAGGCCCTATGTAACGTATAATGGTACGAGATGAAATATTATTATTATTATTATAGTGTTGTTCATGAATCTCACCGTATTACTTTCTGTTTAATATATCTTTTCAGTAATGTATTGTTATTAGGCATTTATCTTATTTTGACTTCACATTATTCGAAGGTTGTTGCTCATTGTCGTGCTTGTCTGTTTTTGTCTTGTGTTGCTCTAGTGTTGTCTCTTGTTGTCATGTGTTGCTCTAGTGACTTGGGTGATAGTTATTTTTGCTTTTTGACAGGATTCTGCTATGCCATCTATCCATCGTGTTCGTGGTCTTCCTCTCACCTTCTTATCTGACGTTCTGTTGTAGAAGACTCTGAATACAACGGAGTTTAAGTGCATTTAAAAAATACTTTAAATTATTACAATATTTTAATGCGTATTAGAGTATAAGCCAAGTCAAGTAGTAGTATGTCCCTTGCGAAACGTCACATTCATCACAGCCCGCCTGAAAAGCTCCCTGTCTCTTTAAAATTCTCCGGCCTCTTCTAGAATCATGTTCACGTTTGTTTCTTCGATGTCCTGCTGCCATCTTCGTCTTAGTTGTCCCCTGCCTCGTGTTCCAGGAACCAGACTATAAGCATCTTCATCAAATAGGTTGTCCTGCGCAGAGCATTACTATCCTTTCAGTTCTTCTGACTATCTTTCACAGACCAGATGTTCCACCTCTGCTGCCGTTATGCTCAAATCATCCGTTTCATCCTGAATAAATCTTCTCCATGGTCTTCGTCTTCTTCTTCTTGTGGGATGCATCCTACCATAATGGTCTTTTCCAAACCTATGTATCTTTTTATATGTCTAAAATAATTCAATTTTATCTTTTTTAGCACCAGCCAGTTTTCTTTGATTTTACAGTTCCTACTGATAGAACTATTTGTTCTATGCTTTGTCCATGATTCACGGAGGACTCTTCTGTAACACTTATATTCAAAATCACACATATATGTTTTTCTACTTTCTTGTTAAATGTCCATGTTTCACGTCGATAGGTTGCCACTGAAAATATGCTTACTCTTACGAGTATTATTCTGATATGTGTTTCCTTATCAGTTAAATTCTCTATTGTTTTTAAATGTTGGATACCGTGTAAAGTTGTGTATGTTCTTGTGGTGGTATATCTTTTTCCAGGTAGACTCGCACATTTTGGGAAGAGTTATCAACATTCAAGGTGGCTCAGATGAAAATGTTAGGGTTTAGAATACAAAAGGCAAGATCAGCCTTTGCCATTCTGAAGAACATATGGTGTTAAAGAATGATCAGGAATAATACTAAGATAATGATATTTATCTCAAATGTCAAGGCTGTTCTTCTATATGGAGCGGAGACATGGAGAACAACTAAGGGAACACCAAAAAGTTGCAGACATTCATCATTGATGCCTGCGCAGGATACTCCATCTGCGATGGTATGACAGGACTATAAACAGGGAACACTGTGATAGAACAGGACAACGACAGATGAAACAAGAGATAAGGAGCAGAAGGTGGATGGGACACACACTGAGGAAACCCCGTAACAACATCACAAGACAAGCTCTCTGATGGAACCCCCAGGGCAATAGAGGTAGGGTAAGACCCAGGAACACCAGGAGACGGGAGTTGGAGACGGAATGCAAAAAATACTGGGAGAGAGTGGAGAGATCTGGAAAGTATGGCCTTGGATAGACGGGCTTGGAAGGTCTTGGTTGCGGACCTATGCTTCCCTAGGGGCGAAGGGTCAAGAAGAAGTTGTGTGACTTTCTTTTAATTTCTTTTATCCCATTTCCATCTCGTGTTAGCAGTGAACCGAGATATTCAAAACTGTTCACATTTTCTAACTTAACATTTTCACCACTCTGACCCGATATAGTGGTATAATGTATTTTTTAATGACGCAAAACCAGCATACTGTCAAATTTAGTATGCATTGCAAAAAAATTGATTCGATAGGTATACAAACACCAGAAAAATCTCTGAGGGCCACAGAAATATGGTTTTATAGAAGATTGATGAGAATCCCATGAACTTCTAAAATTACAAATGTTGAGGTGCTGAATGAGATCAAGACACAGAGAAAGCTTATCATCAATATAAGAAAGAGGCTGTCATCATTATGGGGGCATGTGATGAGGAGGGAAGGTTTAGAACACATTGTGACAGCCGGTAAAATCGAGGGTAGACGAGACAGGGGAAGACAGAGAGAGAAATGTTGGATAGCCTGACTTCATGGCACGGTAGAGCGTCAACATCTGAGTTGATACAAACACCAACGACAGAGATTTGTGGAGATCCATGATCACCTACGCCAGCCGGCACGGCACCTGATGATGATGAGGTATACAAAAATTACTGATTGAAAGGCTTAATTTATGCTACTGTTTATATGTTCTGGTTCTCAAAAAGTAGTTAAAACAATGGAAACGCCTATGCTACTCTCGTGTACTACGAGTACCGGTGAGTTCACGACTGTTGGTTAGTTCTGTTGAAGACGTTTTATTAGTCGAATTTGTATCAATGCAAGGGATAAGACTCAGAAACGTCTTTCTAAAACTTCGGCTCATGACAACATAAAGAGCAAAATTGATAGAAGCGTTTATGCAATAAATCATTTTGTAAACATGGTACACGAAAACTCCCACAGATCGGAAATTTGGTTCTTCTGTATACACGGGGAATGCCATAAACCCAGGTATGAATACAGGTAATCCGATAGGAGCACAAGCAATAGTGTAGAAGAAGCAGAGATATAGCAGCATTTTAGTTGTTCTAGTTGTCCCTGCTTCACTTTTAGAACTTTGTTTTCCCGTTGAACTGTTTGTCATCTTAAGCCGCTTGATTGATGCTAATTTAATCTTGATACCAATAGCAACAGATCCACAGAACACAAAAATAACCAGGACCATCAGACAGTTCACGAACACCTCGATGACTTTGTTGGCTCCTCGTTGATTCCAATATTGTGCAGTTCTTGCTGCAAAGCCGACAGATGCGTTACGTGAGATATCAAAAACGTAAACAAACTCAAACCATGTTCGTATGTATACTTGAACTCCGTAAGAAAATAGGTTGGAGGCAATAATAACAGTTGTTGTTCTTCGGGGAGTTACTATTGATGAGAATCGAAGTGGTAGAAAAACAGCTACAAGACGTTCGATTGTAATCAAAACTGGAACAAATAACGAAGGTGGGCCGCTTCCCCAATTTAAACTATCAAAGAAATGGTAAAGATAGTACAGGGCGTGTGCTGTTGGTTTTGGATACTGAAATCCCCCTCCACCAAACTCGTACATAGCTTTAGGGGGCCCATTAACCCCTACCATGAATAAAATATCAGAAACAGCCAGACTGAATAGTAAAATGTTTGAGCTTTTACTGAAACCGTGTTTATATAGAACTACTAAACTGATAGAGTTACCGATGATACCAAGGATTGAGACGCTTGGTATAACGATGAAGACGATGATCCAATGAACAAGATCAGTTACAGCATCGGCCTCCACATAATTATTGCCTTCCTTGATGATATAAGCTTGCCCTCGAATGTCAAAGTATCCAGAACTGTAAACAACAGGTTTCTGTACTTGAGTACGCGAGATGTTTTGGGCCATCTCTATAACCTTAGAATTGAAGAAAAAATTACTGTTATTAAAATCACTCAAGTTTTGATGAAATGGAAATCGTGGTATATCCTTTACAGGGCACCGCTATCAACAGTAAACGAGTTGTTGATTGTTTAGGCACAACTTATACATTCAGTAGTTTGCTATTGCTTTCTGAACGGTGAGGTCTATTTTTAGCGTTCGTAAAAATCCACAAGAAGAAATTTGTTTCCAAATTGCCAAAATCGGAGTTTGAACCAGGTACGCTTGGGTTGTGATCGAGCTTACTACCGCTACGTCACATACGCTCACTTTTGATACCCAGTCATAATGTTCTCAGTTATCGATTACCGACAGATTGCCAACACTAAAACACACAGAACATAATCCTCAAACCTCAACATTATGGAGTTAATATAGACAATATAGACTGGAATACAGACAAAATATAGTTAAAACTTTAATGTGTTTACCTAAACTATGGTGTACTCCTGTGTAAACCTCTGTGTACTTTTTGCACAATGTTATTTAACTAATTTTAATATTCCTTGAAAGAAGTAAAGAAAACAGAATCAAAACTTGATAACACGGAGCTTGATAACACGGAGCTTGATAACACGGAGCTTGATAACACGGAGCTTGATAACACGGAGCTTGATAACACGGAGCTTGATAACACGGAGCTTAATAACACGGAGCTTGATAACACGGAGCTTGATAACACGGAGCTTGATAACACGGAGCTTGATAACACGGAGCTTGATAACACGGAGCTTAATAACACGGAGCTTGATAACACGGAGCTTGATAACACGGAGCTTGATAACACGGAGCTTGATAACACGGAGCTTGATAACACGGAGCTTGATAACACGGAGCTTAATAACACGGAGCTTGATAACACGGAGCTTGATAACACGGAGCTTAATAACACGGAGCTTGATAACACGGAGCTTAATAACACGGAGCTTGATTAGATGGAGCACATTTCAAACTGCGAAATAAACCTGGGTTGGATATAACATTTGGCATCCAATAAACAAGAATGTTGGTTTCCTGTCTGAGCTAGTCGGCCTTATACTCCTGGGGGCAACGGTTGACCATGACGTTCATCTCTTACCGTTGGTTAGTGAAAAATACCAGCTTAACATCGCATTCTTCAATATACCATATAATATATCGAGTAAAACGAGGTTAATTTCATATTTTTCTTTATTTTCATCATAGATGTTCATTCCTCACAAATGTCGACGAAATCTGTCAATTAGATTCTTCTTCTTCGAACGCTCCATATCGACCACTTGTTAACCACTCTTTGTGATTTATATATGATCCAAGCCTAAGAGTGATTGTACGTTGTGACAGTTATGCGCCTACAAGTAGGCCAGCACATCCGAATTCTTCGACGTTTTTTATTTACTAGGGTAGCTTCTATACCTCAGTCACCTCTTACGACATGCTGTGAAGGTCGCACTGTTACTATCCTTTTCTCCCCTTGCGAGCCCCGGCAATACACGGGCGATGTAAATTAGCAAACACCAGTGAAGGGGGTAGCCATGATGAACTTCTAAATGAATTACTTTTGCCGACATTCAGGCATTCGTATCATCAAACAGAAAAATAGTCACAACACACTGACTCCAGTTAACTTGCCGCGACTGCAATGTAAGGATAAACATCGACAAAACCGAAGTAATGACATTCGCTATAGAGGAAAACACTACCAATACCGCCATCGACAAACATCAATTAAAACTGGTTGAAGGCTTATCATATCTGGTGAGCATCTTTCTCAGCAAATGGAAGAATATATAACGAATGCATAAAACAAATCAAATCATTAAGCGAATGTCATCAGTTTTAAATGCAACATGTCAAGTATGTACGGGTCTAGGTGGTTCAACCGTTACCTTGAGTTCCGAAGGTCAGGTCACTAATCAGGTTAGGTCAAGTTAATCAGATCGCATTATTTTGTTCAATGGTGCATTTTTTACCAGAGATCTTACGATTTTTGCAGCAGATACTGAGTTATTGCTTTGTGCAATACTTTCAGCAGGTGGTGTGAAATTGTTGGGAGGGGGACCTGGCATTATGGATTAAAACCCGGTGCATTAAAATCATTCCTTCGTCTTTAGACATTTTATGGTGACATAAAAAGTGTTATTTTAACACTAAAAGAGCATTATACAGAACAATATTTGTCTCAACATTATGCTATCAGTGCCAAGCCTAGACGCTGACATCAAATGACAGAAGAAGCTACACAGATGCTATGCAGAATGATGGAAGTATTAAGAAGAGATCGGTTTAAAAATAAAAAGTCAGAAAAAGGGGTACAAAATTAGTATTGAACTTCATCAAGAAACAAAAATGAAATATTTCGTACACATAAGCAGATTTTTTCTTCTTTTTTCCGATCCAGAAGAACTTGAGCTTTCAGCTCTTCAGCTCGGTGTCATGGACATCGTAAACCTTCTGTTCGGTGCCACGAACACTGCAAATCTGGAGAACCTGGGGTTTTTTCTGCCAGCCCGCAGAATTGAACTGCACTCACAGTTGGGCTTGTCACCCGTCGTTCAATACGCCGTGTACATGTGCAGATTGCAAACAGACAGTGCATCTCAAAGCACAACGCTACTCAGATACAGTGGATATAATGCAAAAGATCGTACACACAACAGGGGGACGGGCCTCACAAGTAACAGAGGCAGTGAACAGAACACAGGAACTTGTTCTAGAAATCTTTTCGTAACATGACTCTGTGAGTCAGCCCAGGATTAAAGAAAGAAGAGGACCCCATGGTATGGCTCGTTCCTTCATATTTTTATTTACTTTGTTAGTTAGTTAGTTTATTAGTTACTTAGTTAGCTAATTAGCTATCTAGCTAGTTAGTTAGTTAGTCAGTCAGTCAGTCAACCATCCATCCATCCATCCAGCCAACCAGCCAGCCAGCCAGCCAGCAAGCTAGTTAATTAATTAGTTAGTAAGTTAGTTAGTTAGTTTACTAGTCAGTTAATTTATTAGTAAGTAACTTACTTTAATAGTTAGTTAGTTGTTAGATTAGTAGTTAGTTAGTTAGTTAGTTAGTTAGTTAGTTAGTTTAGTAGTTAGTTAGTTAGTTAGTTAGTTAGTTAGTTAGGTTAGTAGTTTGTTAGTTAGTTAGTTAGTTAGTTAGTTAGTTAGTTAGTTAGTTAGTAGTTAGTTAGTTAGTTAGTTAGTTAGTTAGTTAGTTAGTTAGTTAGTTAGTTAGTTAGTTAGTTAGTTAGTTAGTTAGTTAGTTAGTTAGTTAGTTAGTTAGTTAGTTAGTCAGTTAGTCTGTTAGTCAGTCTGTTAGTCAGTTAGTCAGTCAGTCAGTCAGTCACTTAGTTAGTTAGTTACTTAGTTAGTAGAACAAACGTGCCCGTATTCCCTCACACCACCCGTTACAAAGTCAATCTCAGCAGATTGTGAAGAATGAGCCCGCTGATAATTCCGGTAGCTCGTACGTAATATATACACCTGAACTGTTCTAGCACGAGTGAAACACTATAGCTAAAACTAGCTAATCATATGTGATATACACGGCCTTACAGAACGAAGAAAATATTTAACATTGCTAGCAAGGGACGTAATTGCTAACAAGGGATGTAACCGACAAAATAACAGAAAGACACTGTCATTGCTAGATCACTATTAATAATAAATATTTTGCGTGAGCAGTGAATCTACTTAACCGTAATTAACATAATAAATTTCTTTAAAATATAGAACCTCGTTTTCTTACTATCAGTCATAGAGACAGTGACAGCTAGTGACAGTTGTGGATAAGCGATAAATTAAATAATGACCACATGTGACGTAGTGCACATTAATGATATTGACAATACTATATTGACATTATAATTTTAAACTTCCTTCTACCAGGTGACATTAAACAATGATAAAGTGGCATTCACTGACGTTAAACTTGAAAAATCACTTATCCATAAGTTTCATTAGACGCAAATTGTCCCTAATATCAACAATTTATATTAATTTAACAGTTGTACCTCGGATGACGGAAAAAAATACGGCTGTTAGACATGTTAGATATTCCTTAATTTAATTTTTGAAGATCGATACATTACGATCTACTAAGAAAATTAGAATACAGATAACTAGTTACACAAACCTACATTGAATTTGTTTCGAAATTACATTTATTGAAATAGTTTGCAATTACCACACTTTATTTAAGTGCGGTGTTGAGAAGTGAAAGCATTGATCTTACACACACTCAGTGAAACTGAATTCTTGGTTAAGAATACTAATAGTGAGCACTCAGTAATTTTTGAGTTCAGGATATAAGGGTTCTTAAACTGTTGAACGACGGATCGAATTGCACACATTAAATGTCTCGAACCGTAGCGATGAATTTCAGATTGTTCACTTGAGGATCATCTTCATTGCACATTGGACATGTCCATAATTTCTTCGATCTCCTCCTAAGCATGCATTTCAGTGTGTTTAGGCTAACAAATACCGTTCTGTGCTGGTTGATGTATCTACTGAGTTTTCTCTCGTGGTTTTTCCATCTCGCCGCACCTATCAGTAGTCTATGCATAGAGAATATATTGCAACCGAGCATTGCATACGCCGCAACCGAGATAGAGAATACCCTTTATCTTCTTCGTTGAAATTTATTTTTTTCGATCTAGAAGCAGTTGAGCTTTTCAGCTCTTCGGCTCGGTGCCACGAACACGGAAATCTGGAGATCCTGTGGATTTTTCTGTCACGCCCAAAGGAATTGAACCGGACTCACAGAGGGCTTGTCACCCGTAGTCCAACTCGCTACGAACACGCTGGGCAGGTGGGCTCGTTGAAATCTTCAAAGCATATGTTTTCTCTTAGAGCGTTGATGGTATCGCTTTTGTCCATAGAAAACCAATTCGCAATCGTAGCATTGCAGTCAGTGTATCCGCTCTTTCATTTTCCTCTACCCCAGAAAGATCTGGAACAAAGATGAAGGTCAGTGTTTGGATTGTCGCATTTTGTATTAATTGCATCTACTGCCATAGTACGTAACCGAAGTGTATGCATGAAGTATTCAGATTGTTAAAGTTTTCATCAAATATGGAGAGGATAATTTAAAGAAAACATTTGACGTTAAGGGGGATTCGGGTCTTGAAAATCAAGAATCTATTTTCGTTGTTTTCATATTAATATAAAATTTGTATAAGCATTTTGAAAGAGTATGACTTAGAATAGTAGAAAAAATTAGTAAAAAAAAAAAAGTCAAAGTGTTGCCATGGAAACAATACAAAATGGCCGCCAATCACAAATTTTCAAATCCCTAAGGCTCTAATTCTAATGAATGTAAATTAATTATATTTTCACTCTAAGTGCAATTGTAATATCTAAAATATTACACATTTTTTTAGGATATATTAAATATTTAATTTTTATAAATTTTTAGGTAAAAATTCCTCAAAATTTGGTTAATAAAAGCTGTTTTTGGAGGTGTGTTTACACAAAATTCTAAAAATGTAATATTTAATATGTCCTAAAAATAATGTGTAATTTTGTAGATATTACAATTGCTCACCTTAGAGTGAAAACAGAATTCATTTATATTCATTAACTTCAGAGCCTTAGGGATTTGAAAATTTGTGCTTGGCGGCCATTTTGTATTGTTTCCATGGCAACGCGTTGACTTTTTTTTTTACTAATTTTTTCTACTATTCTAAGTCATAATCTTTCAAAATTGTTATACAAATTCTACATTAATACCAAAGCAACAAAAAAAGTTTCAAGACCAGAGTCCCCCCTTAATGTGTGATTAGTGAGACTCATCATCACAGATCTGGACAGTTCGTAGGTGCTCCGACCTCCTCAATATTTTTACCAGCGTATAACGGCTAAGCCGCCAGTGTATTGTCAGGGCCTGCAGGAGAAGCAAAGAATTGTAACACTGCACCCTACAAGGCATGTCGTAAGAGGCGACTATGGTAGGGGTTCACCTGTGTGCTCTCGGGGCTCGAAAGGGGAGGAAATAATATGCAGCAATGTGTACCTACCAGACATTTCGTAAGAGGCGACTAGGGAGGGATGTTCGTAGGGTAGGCTACCTCACCTCGTAGAACAAATTAAACCAACAAATCTTCAACAAACATGAAAATAACAACCATAAGAAATAACCTAACTCAAACATTCAAACCAGGGGAAGGTCCCCCAACACGGGGCAAATGAGATATCACCGGGAAAGTCGAAAGGATTCGGTGATGCAGACTAACCTTCTTTCCTGTCAGAAAACTGCCAGATTTGGTTGCTTGAGGGCAAAACAGCCCAGCTCGCAACAATATGGAAAGAATCGGAAAGGATGGCAGGAGAGAGAAAGAGCTAGAAAGAGTTTATTGAAGACCTGTGCTCAGTTGGAAGTTGAAATGTGAAGAAAAAAGAAATAACGACTTATCACACCTGTTCTGTGTTGATTATTAAAATGTCTCCTGCTTCTAAAAATGTGTTTGTGTTTGACAGTTCCAAATTTAACACCCATCTCCTTCACTCTAGATAAGGATGCAGATTTCTAAATATTGTCAAAGTCACCCATACAACCTGAGAGCCGCAGTAGTGTAGTTGTTAGTGAACTTGCTTCTTCCAGGTTCAATTCCACAGTGCATGTTATATTTTTCAGACCTAAACGGCTTTCAGGTCGACCCAGTCTCAATTAATTACCAGGAAAAACATTAGGAAGTAAAAGCAGCCATCGTGATGTTGACCACAACACCCACCGTGTGCCGACGGTCAATGAAAAGTACGAGCCTAACACCGTGTTACTCTATATACCTCGTGGTATAAAACAGGTATCAGCCTGGTCCATTGCTTGCAGGTATGGCTGCTATACAAAGCGGGCTAGCAATGGACCAAGCTGATATAAATTCCCTATGGGAGACAGGACGTGTACATGATTCAAGTAATAGTGGTAAATCTACAACACTAATCAGATTGCAAGAATCCCAAGTCAAGTGTCGTGCAGCTAGACATGAACACTATACTGTTAGCCACAGAAGAATAGTAAACCAACAAAGAATATAATTTTGCCCCTCTTCTTTTCCTTTTTTTCTTAAATCCTGTTTTGTCTCACAGCGTCAGAATAAGAAGATATTTCTAGAACGGGCTTTTGTGTGCGCTTCATAAATAGTGTTTTTACTGCCTCTGTTATCTCTGAGGTTCACCTTTTGCTGGACTCTCCTTTTGCTTATCTAATGTATCGGAGCAACATTGCTCGTTGAGGCGCACTGTCTGTTGGTAATCTACTTATGTAGCCGAACCATTTAATTCGTTTCTTGATGAAGTTCAGTACAGATGTTGTACCCACTTTTTTTCCGGATGTCTTCATTTCTCAACTGGTCTCTTCTAGTTACACCCAGCATTTGTGTAGACACTTCATCTCTGTCGTGACTAGTTTTCTTCTACTATTTGATGTCAACGTCCAGGTTTAGCATAATGTTGGAAGAAAGACTGTGTTGAAAATTGCTCTTTTTGTGTGCATTTTGACATATTGGTGCTAACAATACCGCACCTATATGCTATGAACAGTACCTAGGCACACACGACAGAGATTTTAGATCTCCGTGTAATGCGGCTCGTTGCTAGCAGTTGGAGATTTCGTATGGTTTTATATCCCAATAGTTTACTTTCTTGTAGGAGTGTTCTTCGAAGAGAGGTCTCAGCTCTTTCAACTATTAGTATAGCAATTTAAATTGCAAGGCAATTACTAAAAACCAAATTATTAAAGCATGAATACGTTGAATGGCTAGCTGACTTTGTTTGTAAGAACGCTCGTATTGCTAGACAAATGGTGTCATAAGAAATAAGGTTAAGTGGTTCGAATCCTGTGTTTGTTAATTTGTTTTTTCGGAAGCTCTTAATACCTGTACACTGTCTACATAATTGCCCACTCTCTTTGACAAGAAGTCCCGCCTGTAAACTGTTTATTGATCATTGTCTTTGCTTCCGTTGCTTCCCCTGGGGTTCTTACAAAATATTCCTTGTTCTCATCTCAAAATTATGTACGATTGTTATGATGGCATGGCAAATTTCCTCTCACGACAAGCAATTGGATAATGATGATGATGATTGTATTTTTCGGGTGGTCGTATGATTAAAACGTGAAGATTGCTCCTGACAGAAGCGTCCCATGCCCGACCCCTTGGTTAAGTTTTTGTTATGTTATGAGGAGCGATCGATGTCATGACACATAGGGAATTCTCATGCGTGTTCTGTCCTCCACTGCAGCAACCACCCCATAGTTCATTTGCTCACCGTACCCCTGAGAAGTTGATTAGTATTTCTCTCTCTACCACGAAGACGGCCCTGTGTGGCCTCTCTAAATTTAGTTCCTAATTCTCGCACTCGTTCCAGTGTCTGAGACTCGCCCATATCCCATAAATGAGAATCACCGCATTGATGATATCTGCTGTGTCCATACTTCTGCCCACTTCCAGTCAGGGCATTGTTTGCAAGAAAGTCAGCACGTTCGTTACCCTGCGCTTCAGCATGTCCAGTTAAAGTTTATGTTTTCGTTATTGTGGAGATAATAAATTTGATGACCCGCACAAACCTGCGCAAGCGGGGATAATTTATCTCCTTCTTCTTTGTCGTCACACTGCTACCGGGTAGTTGCCCTTTGTTTTTTTTTTTTCGTTTTTTCCATCTTGCGCTGTTCTGGTGGCTTGGATGATTGTTATTTTTTGCTCTTTGACAGGATTCTGCTATGCCATCTAAGCATTTTTTTCCGTGGTTTTCCTCTCGACTTCTTGCCTGATGTTCTATTGTAGAAGATTCTGTTATTAAGTGGCCAAACCACTTCCTTCTTTGCGTCTCAATGTAATTCAAGCAAGGTTTTGTTCCAAATTTCTTTTTTTTCTTTTTTAAATCCAGAAGCACTTGAGCTTTCAGCTCTTCGACACGGTGCCGTGAACATCGTAACCCTTCGGTTCCACGAACACTGTAAATCTGGAGAACCTGTAGCTTTTCTGCCAGCCCGCGGAATTGAATTGCACTCACAGTGGGCTTGTCATCCATCGTCCAACGCGCTACGAACAACGCGCTACGAACACGCTGGGCAGGCGGGATCCAACTATCTTTCTTATGCTGATGTTGGACCATACTTTATCTGCCATACAAAATCTCCCAGCTTACACTTTGAAATGGGAATAAAGCACTGTAATGGCAGACATTTTATTGTTACACTAAAGCCATTAGTGCAGCGCAAGACAAAAAAAACCTCAGAAAACTACAACATTGGGCAAATAACACGGTATCAGTGTGACAAAAAAAAGAAGAAGAAGAAGAATTGTATGCTTATTTGTGTGGTTTTTAATGATTTTTTATCTTCTTGAAGGTCAAGTTTTTTAGTTTTTTTACTTTTCGTGCTTCTTAATAATAATAATTCAAATAGTACCGTTATACGTTACATATGGCCTGCAAGCAATTTCTCCATACCACTCTATCCTGGGCAACTTGATCAATCTCTTCCATGGAACTGAAACCGATATTTCTTGCCTCTGCCAGCAAAGTTCGTTTCAGTGTTTCCTTCGGTCGTCCTCTCTTTCTTGAAACCTCTGCATCACACTTCAATGTCTGCTTTGATATTCTTTAATCATTTCTTCTCAAGTGCTTCTTGTGGTGCTAAATGTATTGCTTTTTTGTCGATCATGTTGATGTAGTGTATCTGTGAGCATGGGGGATCTCACAATATGTAACAGCATAAATAGTGATATGTGTTCAGGGAAAGAATGACAACTTTGACCTAATGTTTCCATGTGGTTTCCGAAGTAACGAAGAACTGAACCACTGTATCCCCTAGATGCACGTCCTAAAACGTGATTAAGAGACGGTAGAGTGAGCGTCTGTAACTTAAGCAGTAGGGAGCTGGAGCACAACCTAAACGTACCTGGTTCACACTCCGCGGCGGACAAGTTTGGAAGCAAATTAATTCCCTTGAATTTTTATGAACGATTAAAATAGACCTCAACGTTCAGAAAGCAATGGCAAACTACTCAACGTATACGTGGTCCCAAGAAAAACGTAATTCATTTACTGTTGTTCATGGCTAAGTCATGTAATGGATATGCCACGATTTTCAGGGTTTGCAAACCTCTCTCTCTCATGCCTTTTTAACCCCGATTGGGACATAGGACCTTAACTAAATCATACCAAATCTTCTTATCGTTAGCTATTTCCTACAGCTCTTTCCAGCTCTTCTGTACATCGTATATCGCCAACCCATCAATCTTTCTTTTCAGTACAGTTTTCAGCAGAGTAACATATCTCTTTATATTTTCCTATATATTTAATAATCATTATTTCTCTTCAACAATTTAATAGCCTTTCAAATTTTAAGAATATAATTCTAGAGAGAAGCAGCGCCTCACGCAACAAAATAGTGATATTCACGAACGCCCTGTCGACCATCACAGCACTAAAAAGCTCAGGCAGAACAGAGTTAAACGAGCTAAAAACGATCCTCGTAGTATTAACAAACTCATTCAAACGCACAGTCATACAGTGGATCCCATCACACTGCAATATAAGCGGAAACGAAGAGGCAGACATGCTAGCGAAGGCAGGGGGCGACCAGGAGGCAGGGGTTGAAATCAGCTTCGAGGAGTCTAAAACAAGCATCGGAGGGAGATATGGAGAAAAGTGGTCGCAAGACCACCCTCAACACAGCGCCAAAGATGGGTACTATGGTGTGTCCGTAGCGAGCAAGTTGTCATATTCCGCCTCCGTACCGGCCATAACAACAGACTCCGGACCCACCTTTACAACAAATTTAAAATTGGCACAACTAGCTTGTGCCACTGCGAGAAGGCGGACATGACGACAGAGCACCTAGTGCAAGATTGCCAACCACTAGCAGGCCTGAGAAACGAAACCTGGCAGGAAAATACCGAGCTAAGTGAGAAGCTGTACGGAGTAAAAACAACAGCAGAATTTATTAAGAAATCTGGTACATCACTCTAAGCAGGGATCGCGAGAGATAAATTTTAAGAATGGAAACTGCCCCTGCTCTGTTGGTTCAATGAGTAAAGCTATGCCTTGTAGCTTAAGGCCGACTAGATCAGTTTGAAAATATAATTTCCGATTGAGTGACCTGATTTTGACATACGTTTGATAGAACATTCGAAACTTTATTGCAATTTTACACTATTCTATGAGCCTATGTTTATTTATTGATAAAAGTTGGTAAGGTTACAGATATTTATAAGCTATCAATTTTATTTGAGAATGTAACAGAACCTTATTTAAACATGTTGTTTTTGTGGTTTTTAGGTGGACCTCAGAGATAACAGAGGTTGCGAAAAACACTGTTTATGAAGTGCACACAAAAGCCGTTCTATAAATCTCTTTTTATCGTGACGATATGAGGCAAAACAGAATTAGAGAAAGAAAGAAGACTTTTTTTTAAATGAATTGGTCCAAATTCAACCATACTAAAATGTCAGGCTCACGTGACGTGAGAAGGTTTATTATTTTTTGAACGCTCCATATCGACCAATTGTTAACCATTCTTTGTGATGTTTATTTGATCTGAGCCTAAGAGCGATTGTACGTTGTATCAGTTAAGCGCCTACAAGTAGGCTAGCACATCCGATTTCTGCGATGCTTTTTATTTACTAGGGTAGCTTTCCTAGGCCTCTACCTCAGTCGCCTCTTACGACATGCTTTGTATGTTGCAGTGGTACTATTCTTTGCTCCCCTAGAGAGCTACGGCAACACACGGGAGGCGTTTGAAGGATGATTTTCAAGAATTTTCACATAAGCTAAACTTATGCTTCATTGGAAAAATCTAGAAAGCAAGTCAAACTTTCGTCATGATCAAGCAAAATCTGGAAAGCCAAAGGATTGAGTATAACAAAAAATTTAAATATATAGAAGAAGTGTCCTGTGTGTGTTATTATACAGTAGTTTGTGCTGGAAAATGACCCAAAACATCATACACAAGCTGGAGACATTTCAAAATAAATGTTTAATGATTAAAAATCCTGCAAATATTCTGGCCTCATGCCTTATATTTGTTATTGTTTCTCTACTTTTTCCACTTCTAGTTTTATTTTGCATTTATTTCTTTATTCGTTTTTAGTCACAGAGTTTCATTTTAGGACCATTGGAATGTCTCTGTCGTAGTCTATATGTAGTGTGCTGTGAAAATCGTCCCTCCTGTTGTATCGTTTGCTCGATAAAGACCTTTTAATAGAAATGTTGCTGTGTATTGTCATTGATTTTGTATTTTGTAAAACTGCAGTACTTTGTTGTTACGTGTTTGGCTATTTTACATAGTTGTACTGCAGTCTCGAGAGCCGCGGTAGAGTAGTTGTTAGTGTACTCGCTTCTCAAGGCTGGTGGTCTGGGTTCAGCTCCAGCAGTGCGCGTGGAATTTTCCCGACCGCGACGGCTCTCAGGTCGACCCAGCCTCAACTGGGTACCAGACATGCTCTGGGAAAGTAAAGGCGGCCGGCGTGATGCTGACCACATCACCCATCGTGTGCCGATGGTCAATGAAAAATACAGGCCTAACATTGTATTTACCTATATACCAAGAGGTATGAAAGGGTTCCTTGACTTTTTTTTTTTTACTGCAGTCTCCCCCTATATCCCAAATACAATAGCAAACGAAGAGCTTTCAAAATAAACAGACTGTGCATCAAAGAAGACCATCTTTAAAAGACGAAGATTAACATGGACTAGTCACATATGTTGTATGGCAATAGGGACATTGGCTAGAGAAGGTCTCCGATGGAGAGCGGATAAATAAGGAAGGGCGGGCGTCCAAAGGAAACATGACGCAGAACTGTGGGAAGACAGACGAGAACTGTGGGAAGACATGACGCAGAACTGTGGAAGACATGACGCAGAACTGTGAAGACATGACGCAGAACTGTGGAAGACATGACGCAGAACTGTGGAAGAGTTGAAATATTGTGGTCTGACATGGAAACATTGGTAGAAATACGCCAGAACAGCAGCAATGGAAATCTCCGGGAGAAAGCAGTATTTATCAATCGGGAAACGAAGAGGATAGATAGATATTTATGCTACATAAGGCTACGAGCTATTACTTCATTTGCGTGAATACTTTCTTGTTTAAAGTTTCTGCAAAATAAAAAATCTACATTTGTTTTCAAAGTTAGACATTTCATATTTTGATATTATTTATTTCACATCAACAGAGATTCAATCTTGTAGGCCTCATTGTTTTGTTTCAGCAATCACGTGACGATTCTTGATGAATGTTTTCATGTAAATTGAAGACAAAAACTGACAAATTGATTTGAGTCAAAGTCAATGTATTCTGGATAAAAATATCAATATATGCTCAGCGTTTTTCAGAAAAAATGAATGTAAGATCTTCAGAACACTTACACAGTAGCTTCGGCGAGGATTCAGAAATAACACAGCTTCTACTTATTTTTAATTGGGTGCACAAGAGAATAAACCATTGCGGGAACTGATTCGCCGGTATACATTAGTGATTTGTGGAACTAATTTTTCCTCTCTGGCAACTAATGTCTCTCCGCAACTCTATCCCTGGTGCAGTTAATCATTTCTGATGTCGATTTCTGTCAAACAACGATTTCAGACCATTTAACAACTTATCCCCCTCCCTGTCTTCCATAATCTCTCCTTCCTGTATTTTCCCGTTGTCAACAAGTATTCCTGTAGGATGAAGACACTATAATAGAAGTTGAACCGATCCAGCTGGGCAGGCGGGATCCCAAATATCTTTCTTATGCTGATGTTTGACAATACTTTATCTGCCATACAAAATCTCCCAGCTTACACTTTGAAATGGGAATAAAGCACTGTAATGGCAGACATTTTAGTGTTACACTAAAGCCTAAATCGCTGGATCGATTCACGGAGTTTGGATTTATACGTTGAACAAGCTGAACTGGATGTCTGAGAGGCAGAGTGAGGAGTGTGTTTAACCAGCAAGCCAAAGGAACCATCAGTATGCATACCCTTCAACATCTGTTGGGATAGACTGAGCACCTATGGTTCTATCTGGAGTGCAATGACGTCAGGGTTTATTAACTATTAATCAATAATTTTCTAGACATCTTTTTGATATTATGTGCCTGAAAACAAATTTTTTCTTTTTCTTCAATCTGCCTTTGTCTCACAGTGTCTGGATAAGAAGATATTTCTAGAACGGGCGTTTTCTTTCTGTGCGCTTCATAAACAGTGTATTTCGTTGCCTCTGTTAACTCCAAGGTCCACATTTTACGTGGCCAGCCTTTTGCTTTATATCCACTACATCGGAGTAACATTGCTCTTTGAGGTGCTCTGTCTGTTGGTAATCTGCTTATGCAGCCGAACCATTTAATTAGTTATTTTTTTATATTGATTTCCTGGTTCTTATTATTTCGTTGCGATTTATTTGCGTATATCTCCTCCAAGTGTGTGTTTTTGTGTGTGTGAAACCAGCATAAGTGTACATATTCACAATTTAGAAGTGGTTTTATGTGCAGTAGTTTTTCAAAATTATCAGAAAATTGATAACTAAATCATCTGCGTGGGTTATTTCTGATGTTGTCGTATAATATCAAGAAATGTGTCTCGAAAATTCTTGTTCATGGCAACATAAATGATAAAGTTGACAGAAGCGTTGATGCATAAAATTAGTTTGAAGATGTGATAAACAAAAACGCCAACAGACCGGAAATTTGGCTCGTCTGCAAACAGTGGAAACACCATAAATTTAGGTATGATAGCTGGTAGTGTAACGAAGGCGCAGGCAATCGTGTAGAACATGCATAACACCAACAGTGTTTTTGTTGTTCTGGATGAACTAACTTCTCCTTTGCGTCGTTCTTCCTTGGAAGAGTTCACCATTTTAAATCTCTTGATAGCTGCAAGTCGAACTTTCATTCCAATAGCTACACAACCGCTACCAACGAACACCACAAGAACGATAAGAGAGTTGAACACAATCTCGATAACTTCAGATACATCCTTGTGAAGCAAGTATATGTAGGATCTGGTAGCAAGACCTACTGATGCGTTTCGGGAAATGTCATACACGTAAACAAACTGAAACCAGGTCCGTACATAAGCTTGGAGCCCGTAAAATAGTATATTAGGCATGATAGCTGCAATGATGGTCCTTCGAGAAGTTACAATCGAAGAAAATTTAAGAGGAAAGAAAACAGCAATGAAACGCTCTATAGTTATCAACACTGGAATGCATAAAGAAGATGGTCCACTGCCCCAGTTTAAAATGTCAAAAAAATGGTACATGTAGTATAAGGCTCTCGCAGTCTGCTCTGGAAACTCGAATCCTCCACGGCCCCACTCATATATAACTTTTGGGGGCCCATTAACCCCGACCATGTACACAATATCAGAAATGGCCAGAGTAAATAACAAAATATTTGAGCTTCTGTTTAAACCACGCTTAGAGAGTACGATGATACTTAGGGTATTTCCGATCACTCCAAGAATAGACACTGTTGGAATCGCTACAAAAACGAGTGTCCAGTGAATAAAATCAGTCAAAGGGTCAGCATTGATGTAATTATTGCCTCTGTTGACAACAAAATAGTTCCCTGCTAGTTTGTAATGTATGCTATCGCTGATACTGATATTGTTTTGATCGTCCTGTGCTTCAACTGCTTGGTTATCAGAATAATTCCCTGTTTGACTCTCCATTGACGGTTAAACTGCTGTTAAAAGTTATGGAAACCCTTTTTGGTAAGAGTCGATTTTTGCACGTTACTGTTTTTCATTAGATCAAAAACCTATTAAACAACAATAAAACAGTCATTTTCTAAATCAAGACACATTTCAAGCGAAAATACAAAAAGATGTTGAGACAACAAACCCACAGCAAACACTCACAAAGAGCCCATCAGCAGACTAAACAGAAAACAACACATAACAACCTTTCCCATAAGAACAGGTCACTTCAGGCTCGATTATTACATGCACAGAATAAAGTCTGCTCAGACTGCAAAGTGTGAATGTCAGACAGAAACACAGACTACAGATAGATCACATCCTGCTGTCATGTCCATCATACATACGCCAGAATTCAAGAGCTCCAAGTCAAGTGTGGTGTAGATAGACAAGAACGGCCCGTCTGCCCAGCGTGTTCGTAGCGCGTTGGACTACGGGTGACTATCCCTCTATGTGTGCGGGTTCAATTCCGCGGGATGGCAGAAAAAGCCACAGATTCCCCAGATTTACGGTGTTCGTGGCACCGAACCGAAGGGTTACGATGACCATGGCACCGAGCCGAAGAGCAAAAGCTCAAGTGCTTCTGGATGGGAAAAAAATTGACAAGAACGCTATGCTGGTAGCCACAGAAGAATAGTAAACCAACAAAGAACCGGTATCGTTAATCGTCACACACTGAGGGAAATACTGAGGGGGAGATCGGAGCACTTATGGGCTAATTGGTTCGACGTGCAGTGATGATGATCCGACGACTAAACTAAACTAAACATACACCAACGAAACGAAACATGGCCTCATGAACGAAGCTTACAGATATGGGGAACTCTCGAGGAACTCCAACTGACTTTCAGCATCACAGAGGCTAGACATCTCATGGTTTAGATGAGCATACGAAACAGAACGCAAAGAAGAAGAAGAAACTTTAAAAATAAGAAAATTGTGAATTTGTTCTAATGTGTACACGTTATATCATCAGTACATAATTAACTGTGGGTGTCTGTAGCTTAAGTAGTAGTCAGCTCGATCACAACCCAAACGTATCTGGTTCAAACTCTGCGGCGGGTAAGTTTGGAAGCTAAATAATTAACTTGGATTTTTTTTACGAACTATAGACCTCACCGTTTAGAAAACAATGGCAAACTACTGAAAATATAATTGGTACATTGCACAGCAAAGCACATATGATAACAAACAGAGCAAATTTAGATCTTCAAAACTACGTTGAAGTGAAATCGTGGCATATAGGACGTCTCAACGTAAAAGTCGTTGATTTTCTACCATATACGTCAGTAGTTGCCCTTGCTCTGAACGGTGGCGCCATCTCTTGTTAAATCGGAACAATTTCAAACGTCGCAGCGTGTTGAACTCAGAACGTCGGGTTAATAGACAAGTCACTAACCAGCCACAAGCCACTAGAACTACGTTAACGCGTATTATTGTCTCGTAATCTATGGCAGTTTTGTAGCGTAGAGCAGGGTATCTCTGCCAAAGTTACAAGGTTCGTTCCCTCATGGAGCCATCTGGTTATTTTTTTAGAGATCCATAATCTCAGTGTACGTGAGATCAAGTTCCTAGTACTATCGGAGACGGACGATAAAACGTAGGTCTTGAGTTCAATACGAGCTCGTAAAAGAACCCTTGGTAGTTCAAAATCGAGATCAGGCTTGAAAGCCGATGCCCAGGCAAATTCCATAAGAAAAGAGTAAAAATAAAATTCAGACAAAAATATCTTCGCCATCTTTAAAATTACAGCGGGGACCTTCGCCGATGCTAAAGAGCTCGGGCACTGCAGCTAAGATCTTTCTGTGTATGAAAGAGATCGAATCGCACATGGTCACTCACCGAAGCGCAATGATGATGGTACTATAAATCAATCAATCAATCTCTAGTCATATATCCTACTTAGATCTACGATTTAGTTTATTTAGTTTTCCTCGTTTTTGTCTGTGTTCTTGAAAAAAGACTTACAGTCGAAACGTCTGATTTTTGTTAGTTTTATGATTTAATTTTTTTTTTCTCGCTTTTGTTAAACTATACATTCGTGTCTTTGTCCTAAAATGACATTTTTTTTTAAAGTATCACCACAGCCTCCCTCGTTTATATCCAGATCTGTTCTGATCTGACCACCTCAGATTTGTAGGTTTCCGTACATCGCCTACAAATAAACAACAATACACTACGAAGTTTGACTTCATGTTATAGCTAATGCCAGATCCTGCATTAAAAGCGTAAAGTAAACAAAAGATCCTTATACCTCGATATATATTAAATACCTATATTTTTCTTCTTTACTTCTCAGTGATTTTCCTGGTACCCAATTTTAATCCTTTAGCTGCTAAGGACGTGTATATACGTTTTTCTTATTCACTCATAAAGATGCATTAATACGTCTGTTATTATCTCTCCTCTGTGGGCTAAAGACGTGTTAACACGTTATACATTGCTACTGTCACTGCAATAGGCGTACATTCACGTTTGTGACCTAGAAACAAAGAGTAACTATTTTTAGCTCAGTCTTCGGAAAGTATGTAGCAGCGAAAGGATTAAGGCTGGGTCTATCTGAAAACCTGTTACGTTGGAATGATTCCAACTGTGGAATTAAACTCGGAACATTAACTTATGAAGCGAGTTCACTAACAACTATGCTACTACTGCTCTCTTTTGTATACATATGTTTTTTATCATTTATTTTGTTTCTCAATACTGATTCATGTGTTTGGTGCTCTTGTGAATAAATATCTGTCGCTCTGTGGCGTAGCGATTAAGTGTTTATCTTTCGTGCCAAACGTACCAGGTCGGTTCCCTCTTGGAGCCATCTGATATTTTTCCAATCAAGGTGGCGGACAAGAGGATTATTCCTCCAAAAATTCATGCATGAAAGTGCTTGGTTGAGAAACATCAGCTTCAGTTATGTATTCAGCATGAGATGGAACGCGCTGATAGACTTGCACGTATTGCTACTGTAGAACGCGGGCGAGAAATGAACCAGGTTGATATTCTGAATTCTCAAAGGGATGCATCGTGTGCTAACGATTCCAGTAATAGTGGTGAATCTACAACACTAACCAGACTGCAAGAAGTAAAATGTGATGCAGCTAGACAAGAGCACTAAACTGGTAGCTAAAGAAGAATAGTAAACCAACAAAGAACTGATATCGTTAGTTGCCACACACCGAGATACATACTAAGCCAGAGATTAGAACACTTATAGACTAATCGGTTCGATATGCAGTGATGGTGATCTGACGACTAAACTAAAACTAAACATAACTCAAAATTTGAAGTAACTTACTAGTAAAATTAAACTCTAAATATGTCAATATATTCCTAAACTAATTCTCGTATACTATAAGAAAATAAAACATTGAAATAAATGATCAAAGCATTAAATCATTTCAATCCACACATACATCTATATATATATATATCAACACTAAGTCAAAACTACGAAAGTGTGTACACGGTGTTTCATAGTTGCTGAAACTCATTTTGTTAATGACATTTGTTTCAAATGTAAGACAAATAGATATAATTTAAAAGAAATCACAGTTTGTTTATTTTTTTCCAATTGCGTAACACTATATCATAAACAATGTGAATTTTGACATCGCTAGTTTGCCCGACATATCAAATGATGACGCTGATTGTGAAAGTGATGATTGGGATGAAAAGTGTCCAATAAAACGTATTCATTTTAGTAGTAATTTCATTGAAAATAATCTATAAAGCGAAAGATACATTTATTCATAAAGTGATCATTCAATAATCACACTGTGTATTACTCATTACTCATTATTCACGAAGAAACACGCAATAATTACGACTACATTTGATGAAATACATGGCTTGTACATGACAAATAATTTCTCAGAAATCTGGAATTCAACTAATTCCTTAATCTGCTTCTCTGTTTTAGATATTTTACAATATTATTTGTAAAATCCAATTTAGAACAAGAAATTAGTGGTTTGTTAATCAGAAACACATTTTGTCTAATTTATAGATCGATCTTATAATACTAGTATGCGCATGTTAAACGTGAAAGTGGTTAGATTGTTTCATTTCTATTTCAGTTATTGATTTTGTAAAATTTGTGACAACCACTTATGGAGTAATTTGTAGGAAGTGACAGGAGCCAAGTGGAGGCAGACAAAACGTACACAATTATTACTGGAATAATTTATGTGTCAAGGTAGATATAAACATATGAGTTTATATCTTGTCTAGACTCTATAAATTATGTTCAGACTGTTAAATCTGTCTAGACTGTAACTCTGTAAAGCCTCTGCTAACTCTGTAGACTCTGCCTAGACTGTAAGCTCGGTCTAGTCTCTGTCCTTTCTGTCTAAACTCTGTAAACTCTGACTAGACTTTGTATAGAGTATACTGTCTAGACTATCCACTCGGTTTGGACTCTGTTAACTCTGTCTAGACTATAAACTATGTCTAGACTATGTAAACTCTGTCTAGTCTCTATAAACTCTGTCTAGATGCTGAAACTGTTTAAAATCTGTCTAGACTCTGAGTTTAACTCTCTGTTCTAGTCTCTATAAACTCTGTCTAGACTATGTAAACTCTGTCTAGACTCGGTAACCTGTGTCTAGTCTCTGTAAACTCTGTCTAGACTCTCTAGTCATTGATTAATTGGAGATGTCCTCTTCTTTATACACACTCTCTGCCTTTCACTCATTCCCTCTGTATTTTTATCATTCTCGCTCTCACATTATTTTCTTCTCCTGCTACTCTTTCTCTCTTTCTCTTCCCGCAGTTTCACTTTTCTCTCTAATCATTATCGTCTACCCATCAAACTCTCTGTACATAATTTACTTTTTATTAATTAATCCTTTTACTCCGTAATCTCATTTACATCCGGACGCATTTATATTACAATGTATAACAAAATAGCCAGTATACCGGCTTGCGCCACCGTAAAAAAATAATGCGTGCCGGTATATCGGCACGGAGGGGCGAAAGGGTTAACTAATGACCATCACTCATATCCATTCTAATATTCGAGAGATTATAGCAAGGAATTATTATGTTTCAAAATTAAATCGCATAGAAAGTTCAGGATTTTGTATTTCTAGAAAGTAGAGTTTCGCGGGAGGGTCGCAGTAAAAAGTAAAAGAACCCTTTCATACCTCGTGGTATATAGGTCAATACAGTGTTAGGCCTGTATTTTTCATTGACCGTCAGCACACTCGATGGGTGCTGTGGTCAGCATCACGCCGGCCGCCTTTACTTTCCCAGAGCATGTCTGGAACCCAGTTGAGGCTGGGTCGACCTAAGAGCCGTCGCGGTCGGGAAAAATTCTACGCGCATTGCGGAGCTGAACCCAGACCACCAGCCTTGAGAAGCGAGTTCACTAACAACTACGTAACTGTGACTCTCATGGAGGGTCGCAGTGGTTTCGTGATTACTCCCTTGTCTTGCGTTCTGAAAGTAATGGATTCGAATCCGAACCGCGTCGTTCTGTTCACGAGTGTATTTATTCCAGAGATCCTAGGATTGTTGTAGGGTTTACGAAGTTCGTGCTTTCGGCGATGCTCTCGACAGAGGGCGTGTTATTTCTGTGGAGAGGGACCGAGCCATATTGGTGTAAAATCCGGTGCAATGAAGTGAGTACTTCGGCGATAGGTTCCGTACGACAGGAAACGGTGACAGGACATAACATAGAAGACGAGGCTCCTATACACAGGACGATGACAGGACATAACATAGACAGGCTCCATACACAGGACGGTAAAATTCTATGGACGAATTACAACATTAGAAAACTCGAGAAAGCAAGTCAAACTTTCGCAATCTCAAATAAATCTAAACGCTAAATGATTAAATTTTAAAACATATCTTTAAAATCTAGAAGCTGTGTCTTGTGTGTACTATTATACAGTAGTGAGTGGTGGGAAATGTAGAAGCTGTGTCTTGTGCACATTAATACAGTAGGGCCACTGGGAAATGGCCCAAAAGATCATTTAAAGGGGTTTTAAAGCCTGCCAGAGTATTGCACAAAGCATGAACTCCGTAGCTCCAGCAACAATCCTAGGGGTCTCTGGAAAAAAACTGCATCGTGAACAGAATGGCACGGTCCGGATTCGAACCCACGACCTTGGACTCACAAGGCAAAGGGTTTAACCACTTAGCCACAGAGACCGTCATAAAACAGCATTTATTACGTGTTTCGCAATTCTACATAGTTTTACTGCAGTCTCCATCTTTATTATGAAAACATCATTTACAGGTTGGGAGATAAATGTAGAATCCTGAAAATTGTCTAGCCAAATACAAAAGCATATGAATAGCTTTTGATTGAGTGAGTGGGGATCGCGAGAGAGATTAATTGATTGATTGATAGGACCATCATCACTGCACTTCAGTGAGTAACTATATGTGCTCCGATCTCTTTCTTACCAAAGAAGATCTCAACTGCAGTGCACGAACTCCGTTGCACCGGCGTGGGTCCCGGATGTAATTTGGAAGATGGTGAAGATATTTTTGTAGGAATTTTATTTTTAATCTTTTCTAATAAATTTTACCCAGGCAGCGGCTTTCCAGCCTGCTCTTCTCTATTTTGAACTGCAAAGGGTTCTTTTACGAGCTCAAATGGAACATGAGGACTACGTTTTTTAGTCAGTCTCCGATATGACTAGTAACTCGATCTCACCTACACTAAGATCAAGGATAGCTGAAAAAATAACAAGATGGCTCAGCGAGTGAGCGAATATGTAGCTTTTAAACAGAACAAACTCTGCACCATTGGAGACTATAATTAAGAGACAAAGATTTGTATAGACTATGCATGTATGGCGTATGCCAGGAAGGGGACTGACTCGGATAACTCCGTAATGTGTAGTTAAGTTATTTGCATATCCTTTACAGGACTTTGCGAATCAACCCCAGCTTTTTAGAGCTGTTTGTGATTTTTCTAGGCATTATTACGTTCAGTTTGTCATTGTTTTCTGAACCGGTGGTGCTATCGTCCTTTTGAAAAAATCCACGCGAAACAATTTGCAACCAAATTGTCCGCAGCGTGATTCGAACTCAGAACGTCGTGGTTAATAGACCGAGTCACTATCCCTAAGCACAGGTTTCGCCAACAATGGGTAACAGATGGAAAATAAGGCCTGGACGTCCAAAGATCACATGGAAAGTAATTGTGGAAAGAGCTTAAAGATTGTAGATTAGCTTGGCATAAGAGAAAAATAGCAGAAGGGCGGAAGATTTGCAACAATGGAAATCTTTTGTGGGATCCTTCTTATTCTTCTTCGAATGCTCCATATCGACAACCTGTTAACCACTCGATGTGATTTGTATGTGATCTGAGCCTAAGATCGATTTGTACGTTTCACCATTTATGCGCCTACAAGTAGGCCAGCATATCCTATTTCTACGATGCTTTTTTATTTACTAGGTAGCTTCCTAGGCCCTATCTCAGTCGCCTCTTACGACACGCCTTGTAGATTGCAGTGTTACTATTCTTTGCTCCCTTGCAGACCCCTTGCAACACACTCTCGAGAATATCCTATAAAAGTTTAGCTTTAATTAATTTGATACCGGTTTTTGGGACACTATGTATCAGCTGTTGCTGTTCTGAATGTACTTTGACATACATTTTAAAATAATAATAACTTTTTTTTCATAAACGCACATGATAGTTGGTAATGAGTCATTGCCTATCTTCGTCACCTCTAAAAGGCAGCAGAGGCACGATATTTCTACTCAAATTGATTTTGTGCCTTTCCGCTATGGTATCCAGATCTTCATGCGCAGTTTAGATTTTTTGCTGTCTTTGTTTCTGTAAATGTTTGATGTTTTTGTTTACAGTATGATATGATTTAAATTATATCTTTGCGTTATATATTGTTATATATGATTCACCGAGGCCACCTGTAACATAAGACCGTTTAGATCAGTCGGGAACTCGGAAATTTCCGTTAATATTGGCTTTTACATATAATTACATAGAATACTTTAAGTTTTATTCCAATTTTACACAATTCTTTGATTTTGAAACAATTTTACAGTCCATGGCTATTTATTAATGAAAGTATTAATCATTCTGATATTCTTATATCGTTAGATTTTATTTGGCAAAATACGTAATTACAAAGTACTGTAGTTTTACAAATTACAAAAACAATGACAAAATACATCAACGTTTCGACCAACAAGGCCTTTATCAAGCAAACGAACAAACAGGAGTGACAAAATGAAACACAAATGGACGACCAAATATAAACGTATCTAATGAAAATCTGGAATAAAAACGAATAACGAAATAAATGTAACACAAAAAACACACATAAAAGCTAGAAATAGAACGGAAAAGAAACAATGAAACATCTAGTAAGTATATAACTTGAATACATGCAACATATACCCATATAGATTACAAAGCATGGGAAGAGAAAGTACTAAGAAGCATAAGAATGTAATACGTTGAGCCCGCGTGGTCGCAAAGTACCATACAAAGAAATCAACCGATTCTCCAGAGCAAATCGAATGCGATCATCCGAGGAACATGATCGGATGGCTGTGGCCTGGACATCGTGAGCTCCTAAATGGCCAGTATCATTGAAATGGGTGGCTACAGGGTCACAGAGCATTGGCGTATGTCGCGCAAGTGATGGGCGAATCGGTCACTGAGCCTCTTGCCTGTCTCGCCGATATAAGCCTTGTTACACCGCTTACAGATAATGGCATAGATAAGACTACGGGACTCGCATGTGAACCCATCGTCAATACGAAATGTGCCTAAAGGAAAAGATACAGTACGCGTCTGTATCACATAAGCACACGTGTTGCAACGCTGACGGCCACACTGGACAGTGTCAAAATGAGTCTGGATATTGGACTTAAGGCGACTGTGTACCAACATATCCTTAAGACTTCTGTCCCGTCTGTAAGCCACCAAAGGATAGTTGGGAAGACAGAACGGGTCTCAGGATCTGACCTAAGGATAGACAGATGACGGAATAAAACATTTTTCACCAGGGAACTATGGGGTGGTAAGTTAAGATAAGTTTTACTCTGTCAGAGTTAGTAGACCTATGGTGGCTGGTAAGGGCCTGCTGGCGAGTGATTTTCTGAACTCGATGCATAGCCGAGACAAGCACCCTCTCCGGGTATAGGCACCTACGAAAGAAATCAAGCATCTCGCGAGCTCTCTCAAGAAAATCATCGTGCTCGCTACAAAGGCGACGAAGGCGTAAGAGCTGCAAGAATGGCAAAAAGTCACCACAAGCCCGGGGATGGGAAGAAGTATAGAGGAGAAAACTATGTGCATCAGTAGGCTTGTAATATACTGATGTAGTGATAGCGGATAGGCGTAAGGTGATAGTAGTGTCAAGAAAGTTGACACAAGTAGTGGAGATGGGAGAAGTAAAACGAATAGCAGGGTTGAAAACATTAATGAAATTAATGAAGCGTGACAAATCGGCTTCAGGCATATCAGTGATGCCAATACATGTATCTGTGATAGACAGACGGAAGGGGGCCATCATATGTAGTCCATACTAGGTGTTCAAGATAACCCATGAATAGACAAGCATAACTAGGTCCCATTTTAGTACCCATGGCAACCCCACTGATCTGCTCAAAGAATTGGTCATTAAACTGAAAGGAGTTAAGAGTGAGAACTAGTTCCGCAAGACGAAGGAGAGCAGAAGTTGACACAAGTGGATTAGTTCTCCTATTGAGAAAGAACTGGAGAGCTATAAGGACGTCAGGATGAGGTATAGAAGTGTACAATGAGCACACATCAAGGAGGAAGAGACGGTAGGTTCTCTCTGGTAGCAACTCAATGGTAGAAAAGACAGACAAAGCGTGGTTCGTATCCTTCAAAATGACGGGAGTGTGGTGACTATGGGATTAAAGATGCTATCAAGGAATTCGGAGATGTGTTCCGTAGGCAAGAGCAAGCAGAAACGATAGGCCTACCTGGATTGTGGAGTTTATGAATTTTGGGGAGCATATAAAAAGCGGGTTTACCCAAACAGCTATCGATCACACAGAGTGATGATGCACTAGTAGGAAGGTCGTTCGTGGAAATTAAGTTCTTAATGACTTCACGAACCTTATTATTATTAGACTGAGTGACATCAGTAGGGCTGGTTTTTATAAAACTGAGTGTCACGCAGTTGGTTATGACGTTCCTGAAGATAAAGATCTTTGCTCCAGACAACTATAGCTCCTCCTTTGTCGGCGGGTTTGATAACAATGTCATCAAGTCGACGGAGGTGTGATAGAGCACGAAACTCTGACGGTAACATGTTAGACTGCCAAAGGCGTTTGGGGTGGAGCAGTCCAATATCATGTATAGTATTCTTGATGTAGAGATCAAGAGCGTTAGAGGCTCCAGGTTTGGGTGTCCAGTCATGTTTACGAGTAGAAAACTTGGAAAACATACTCGTGTCAGGACATTGGTCAGAGTCAAACTGGTTCTGAAAGTGAAATTTCAATCGCAAGTCACGGTGAAAACGAGTCACATCTTGAAGAGTTGAGTAGAGGTCAATGGTGGGTCGGAGAGGAACAAACTTAAGACCCGTACTTAAAACAGATCTCTCGTTGTCCGATAATGGAAGGTATGGAGGAATACAAACCACCTGTGTGGGAGAAGAAGATCGTAGTGGAGAATTGGAAGGAGTGGTAAAGGTACAGGGCAAAGAAGGTTAAGTTTTGTTGGTGATGGGTGCAAAGAAATTCATACAGTTGTCTGTTAAGAACATGGAAAACATCTCCGAACACATCTCCGAATTCCTTGATAGCATCTTTAATCCCATAGTCACCACACTACCGTCATTTTTGAAGGATACGAACCACGCTTTGTCTGTCTTTTCTACCATTGAGTTGCTACCAGAGAGAACCTACCGTCTCTTCCTCCTTGATGTGTGCTCATTGTACACTTCTATACCTCATCCTGACGTCCTTATAGCTCTCAGTTCTTTCTCAATAGGAGAACTAATCCACTTGTGTCAACTTCTGCTCTCCTTCGTCTTGCGGAACCAGTTCTCACTCTTAACTCCTTTCAGTTTAATGACCAATTCTTTGAGCAGATCAGTGGGGTTGCCATGGGTACTAAAATGGGACCTAGTTATGCTTGTCTATTCATGGGTTATCTTGAACACCTAGTATGGACTACATATGATGGCCCCTTCCGTCTGTCTATCACAGATACATGTATTGGCATCACTGATATGCCTGAAGCCGATTTGTCACGCTTCATTAATTTCATTAATGTTTTCAACCCTGCTATTCGTTTTACTTCTCCCATCTCCACTACTTGTGTCAACTTTCTTGACATTACTATCACCTTACGCCTATCCGCTATCACTACATCAGTATATTACAAGCCTACTGATGCACATAGTTTTCTTCTCTATACTTCTTCCCATCCCCGGGCTTGTGGTGACTTTTTGCCATTCTTGCAGCTCTTACGCCTTCGTCGCCTTTGTAGCGAGCACGACGATTTTCTTGAGAGAGCTCGCGAGATGCTTGATTTCTTTCGTAGGCGCATATACCCGGAGAGGTGCTTGTCTCGGCTATGCATCGAGTTCAGAAAATCACTCGCCAGCAGGCCCTTACCAGCCAGCATAGGTCTACTAACTCTGACAGAGTAAAACTTATCTTAACTTACCACCCTCATAGTTCCCTGGTGAAAAATGTTTTATTCCGTCATCTGTCTATCCTTAGGTCAGATCCTGAGACCCGTTCTGTCTTCCCAACTATCCTTTGGTGGCTTACAGACGGGACAGAAGTCTTAAGGATATGTTGGTACACAGTCGCCTTAAGTCCAATATCCAGACTCATTTTGACACTGTCCAGTGTGGCGTCAGCGTTGCAACACGTGTGCTTATGTGATACAGACGCGTACTGTATCTTTTCCTTTAGGCACATTTCGTATTGACGATGGGTTCACATGCGAGTCCCGTAGTCTTATCTATGCCATTATCTGTAAGCGGTGTAACAAGGCTTATATCGGCGAGACAGGCAAGAGGCTCAGTGACCGATTCGCCCATCACTTGCGCGACATACGCCAATGCTCTGTGACCCTGTAGCCACCCATTTCAATGATACTGGCCATTTAGGAGCTCACGATGTCCAGGCCACAGCCATCCGATCATGTTCCTCGGATGATCGCATTC
Source organism: Arion vulgaris (assembly GCA_020796225.1). Taxonomy (NCBI): domain Eukaryota; kingdom Metazoa; phylum Mollusca; class Gastropoda; order Stylommatophora; family Arionidae; genus Arion; species Arion vulgaris. The sequence goes on from CM036773.1 coordinate 18,863,506, forward strand.
GATTTGCTCTGGAGAATCGGTTGATTTCTTTGTATGGTACTTTGCGACCACGCCGGCTCAACGTATTACATTCTTATGCTTCTTAGTACTTTCTCTTCCCATGCTTTGTAATCTATATGGGTATATGTTGCATGTATTCAAGTTATATACTTACTAGATGTTTCATTGTTTCTTTTCCGTTCTATTTCTAGCTTTTATGTGTGTTTTTGTGTTACATTTATTTCGTTATTCGTTTTTATTCCAGATTTTCATTAGATACGTTTGTATTTGGTCGTCCATTTGTGTTTCATTTTGTCACTCCTGTTTGTTCGTTTGCTTGATAAAGGCCTTGTTGCTGTATTTTGTCATTGTTTTTGTAATTTGTAAAACTACAGTACTTTGTAATTACGTGTTTTGCCAATCAAATAGTTTTACTGCAGTTCCATATATATATACTGTATATTTTATTTGTGACATAATATAATTTTGTTGTTGCTTGTTGTTGTTTTTTGTTTTATGAATTCGTTTTTAACTAAGAATACTGGAATACAAGTGTCATGTGACGTGAGTGGTATAATTTTCCAGAATTCCCACTTAAGTTGAATGGTCTTATGACTGTAGGAGGCTGTTGATATATATATATATATGAATAAGAAGTGAATAAGAAGTGAATAAGAACACCAAGGGGAAGCACTGGAACCAATGAATATGATCAAAATATAGACACTGGACAATTATTAGAGCTTCCAGAGCAAACACATCTTATCGCATGTGTTTGTGCACACACTGTTCCATCGAATCTAATCCGATAATTTAGTTAAAAAACGACGTTGTTTATGAAAGACATGGCTAGTAAAGACCTAGTGGTTACTGGGGCCCAAATATGGGGTGTAAAGAATAGAACCACTGTTATCTACCACGCATGTCGTAAGAGGCGAGTAAGTAGGTTTGGCTGAAATTGGTTGCACGTGTCCGCCAGGGAATGCTAACCTGAAACAAATGCTTGTAGAAAACGGATGCACCAGGCCGTAAGGCGCATAACATGGTGCAACGACCCTCACAATGAGGAATGGGATAATGGATTCTACGGTCGCCAATCTGCCTCGGAGATTTAGCCACGCAGTAAGAATGTCAGACCTACCATCACGAGGGTGGCCAAAACATACTGTGGGAAGAGGTCGGCACAAATGGGGAAGCAGAAATCATAGGAATTATATCCTACAGAACTGCCCCAATATGCAGACTTGAGAAGAAAGAGGTAGCCCACTTACACTAGCGTCCAAGAAAAATTGTATGGCGTGACTGATAATCTGAGGCAGACGGCTGCCTTTATTAGAGAATCAGAATTTCAAGTCTAGTGAGAACGCAGAAGAAGAAGAATTAAAGCTCCTTTTTTAGGAGAGCTATCTGGTTGTTATCATAAAAACGCTCGTCTGTAGTGCTAGCCAGTGGGTTCTCGTAAGAAATAAGAAACATTAACCTACTATTTGATACCATTTTTTGTTGTCATTATTTTAAAAAAATATTATTTAGTTCACATCTTTCATCGATTTCATTACAATAAATGCTTTCATTTCAAGTGGGTGTGTCTGTTTTGTTTTGTTTCTCCAAGTTGCTGTAACGCTGACATTAAATGATAGAAGAAACTAGTCACGACAGAGATGAAGTGTCTACGCAGAATGCTGGGGGTAACAATTAGAGACCGGTTGAGAAATGAAGACATCAGGAACAACATTGGTTACAACACAGTACTGAACGTCATAAAAAAAAATCAAATTAAATGGTTTGGCCACATAAGAAGATTACCAACAGACAGTGCACCGATACAATGGATACAAAGCAAAAGGCCAGCCACGCAAAAGGTGAACCTAGAGATAACAGAATCGAAGAAAGAAACTATTTATAAAGCGCACACAAGGCTCGTTCTAGAAATCTCATTATCCTGGCGCTTTGAGTCAAAACAGGGTTGGAGAAAAGAGCTTTAATCATTAATAGCTTGATCTACCCTCTTGACCTCCATATGACCAATAATAGCTGATACCATGCAGGGCAGTGCGGTATATTTTCTCACTATGATGCAAGTCTTCGAAATACGCCCTTAAATTTATCTTGAAAATAATCTTCAATTGTGAATTTGATTTCACTGCTTTGCCGCTCCTCTTACGCTCCACCTAATGCGGCCGCCTCTCTGTATTATATAGCACGACCCTGATGCCATGCTACAATTTTCAGTTATACAGGACTATCATAAATTTTTCTTGTCTTCTTCACCCTAGCCCATAAGGAAACATGGTCCGCAAAAGGCCTTCAAGCCTGCTATCAGGCCTTCAAGCCGCCTATCCAAGGCCATCTTCCAGATCTCGACACTCTCCTTTTTGCATTCATCTCTAACTCCGTCTCCATGTGTTCTGGATCTTCCTTAGGGTCTCTTCTCTCAGGATAAATATACAGAGAATAATGAGAATCCCATGGATGCTAAAATGATGAATGTGAGTGTTGGTACAAGACACGGAAACATATTATTAATATAAGAAAGAAGCAGCCATCATTTTTCAGACATGTGATGAGAAAGGGAGGTTTGGAAAACACTGTGACAGCCTTTAAAATCGAAGGTAGACGAGACAGAGGAAGACAGAGAGAGAAAATATTAAACAGTCTGACTCCATGGTACGTAAGAGCGTCAACATCTGAGATGATAGCAAACACCAGATACATCGATTTGTGGAGATCCATGATCGCCTACGCCAGCCGGCACGAGACCTGATAATGATGATCATCATAGTTCTCCGGATATGTCCATAAATGCTCCAATTCCCGTCTCAATTAATCCAGTAGCGTCCAACGGCCCAATTCGTCTGTTCAATGTTGATTAATCAATCTTTTTGCATATTTGGTATGTCGTTCTTTTCAGGCTGCATCAATATTGACACCCATCTCTCTCAATCTGGTCAGCTACTGGGATTCACAACTTTGAAACTTCTCTGTTCGAAAAGACTATCTCAATGCGTTAAGAATGTCATTTCGGTCCATTACAGCTTTCTCTGATATCATGATACAGTAAAACTCAGTATACGTAGAGCTATAAAGTGAGGAGTTATTGGTCCTACAACCTTATCAGTAACGTATCTGCACAAATATGTGTACCGATTAACAATAGTTACTCATCTGTCAGGGATTGGAGCTAACAACTATAATCTATACAAAAGTAGTTTTGTTGAAGAATCAGCAATGAAAATCTGGCATTGTGTTCAAGTAGTAGCTTGTCTTTTGCGAACGTCGTTTTCATCACTTCCCACCTGAAAAACGCTCTGATTTAGCAAGTCTTCCGGCCCTCCATCGTCATGTCAAATGTTTTTTTGATATCCTGCTGCACCTTCGTCTTGGTCGTCCCCTGCCTCGTACTCCAGGAATCATGTATTCCATTACCGTTCTCTTCAAACCACTGTGAAGTTTAACAAGTTCACAATTTTTCATTTTCCGGGACATAATGTTATTTATGACCCAATCCTCCTTGATTGCAGGTCTTGTAGGATTACTTTTTTTTCTCTCTTTCTGTCCAGAGTGTTCTAAGAACTTTTCTCTAACAAATTATTTCAAAACCATCAATATTGTTCTTTAATGTTTGCGTTGCCCGTCTGCCCAGTGTGTTCGTAGCGCGTTGGACTACGGGTGACTATCCCTCTGTGTGTGCGGGTTCAATTCCGAGGGATGGCAGAAAAAGCCACAGATTCCCCAGATTTAAGGTGTTCGTGGCACCGCGAAGGAGATGTCCTGCAGACGAAGAACTGAAAGCTAAAGTGGTTCTGGATCGGAAAAAATTTAAAAATTACCCAATACTCCTTTGATATGCAAGTCTTGTAGGATTACTTTTTTTTTTTTCTTTTCTGGCCAGGGTGTTCTAAGAACTTTTCTCAAACACCTTGTTTCAAAACCATCAATATTGTTCTTTAATGTTTGCGTTATGCTTCACGACCCAGATTCAAATGTTGTCACATGGAACATGTATGTTCTCTGAAGTATTATTTTCGCAATGGGAGAAGTAAACAAAAAAGGAGACTGTAAACAAGTATAAAGGATGTTCGGAAAAAACATTCGGAGAGCTAGCTGATTCTTCTTCTTTCTCGAATCCTGTATGCCTCACAGCGTCAGGTCAGGAAGAGATTTATAAAACGGGCCCTAGTATGCGCTTCGTAGATAGTCTCTTTCGTCGCCTCTGTTATCTCTGAGGTCCATCTTTTGCGTGGCCGGCCTTTTGCTTTGTACCCATTGTATCGGAGCAGCATTGCTCTTTGGGGTGCACTGTCTGGTGGCAATCTGCTTACGTGGCCGAACCATTTAATTTGTTGTTTTCTGATGAAGTCCAGTACTGATGTTGTACCCACTTCAGTATTGGACTTCATCAGAAACAACAAATTAAATGGTTCGCCACTAAGCAGATTGCCACCAAATCTCTTCTGCAGGGCTAGGCAATGGGTGCCTTTAGAACTAAAAGTTTGTGGTTAGAATCCTGTGTTTGGTAAATTGTTTTTGTTTTTTCTGTAGGCTCTTATAATATGTGTTTACTTTATATTTGTTTACCAGATTCATTGGATACGGTGCTTTCCTGGAGTTCTTAAAACACCTTATTGACATCGTGTTAGGAACTATTTCAGTCCTTAGACTCATTAGATCTGCGTTTTCCAAAGTGGGCGGTACCGCCCCACAGTGGGAGCTGAAACGTTCTAGGGGGGCGATAGTGGGTTCAGAAGAATTTAAGGAGTGTTCAGGCGATTAGGGGTCGGTGACTCCTTAACAGGGAAATTAGTAATAAATATTTTAAAATAAATAATTTTCGTGATTTTGCGGTTGAATAATCATTTAAAATTTGAATTCTGCATTTAATCATGCCGTCTTACAGATCGAATTCTGAAACGTTCTAAGAGCATAGTGGGTTCAGAAGAATTTAAGGAGTGTTCAGGCGATTAGGGGTCGGTGACTCCTTAACAGGGAAATTAGTAATAAATATTTTAAAATAAATAATTTTCGTGATTTTGCGGTTGAATAATCATTTAAAATTTGAATTCTGCATTTAAATTCCTCTTATGCCCGTCTTACACGATCCAATTTTTCATCAATTTTCTATTTCATGTATATAAACATTTGAAAATTGACCATGTTGACAGAAATATATATCAATTTTCTGTGTCAAAGAAAATGGAGCATGTATATATGTGGGGAGGAGGGGGAGCGTTGTCAAACTGTTATAATGTGGAGGGCGTTACAAAGTTTATGTTGTGCAAAGTGGGCGGTGGGCCAAAAAGTTTGGGAATCTATGCATTAGATACTTGCTCGATACTTGCACAACGCAGGTAAAGGTTCGCAACTCGCTGTTTTATTTGTAAGCCCAGTATTATATTGCTCACTTACACCAACAATAACACATCAGTTATCTCAATCAATATTACCAAAATTTCGTTTTAAATTTTAGGAAAAATTGCAGAATTAATTAGCTTTTAACTAATACAAAATATTATCAAAATATACTTTTAAAAATACATTTTATGAGTTTAAAATGTGCGTGCTGCGCTCGTTTAGCACATATTGAATATACGCCACTGATAATAGTGTAGCAGTGGAGAATGAGGAAGAAAGTATTGGACATTCATTCCATCCAAATCTTCTTAGTTGATAAGACGTATATATCACGTTAGCCTGTTACGCCCTTGACGTTTAGGGCAGCAACAAACACACACCATTCTTCTCTATTCATGACCTTCCTCGGTGTTGTGTTCCAGCTATTATTCATTTCTTTCAGTTCTTGCTCTATCGTTCTCCTCCAGGTTGTCTTGGGTCTTCCACGTTTTCGTTTACCCTCAGGAGTCCATCTCAGTGCAGTTTTCATGTCAGAGCCAGTCTCCATGCGCATCACATGCCCGATCCATCTCCAGCATCGTCTTCTGATGATGGTGCTCATATTCTCTTGTTGACATCGTGCGAGCAGTTCTTGGTTAGAGATAGTATTTGGCCAGAACACACGGAAGATTTTTCGCAGACAAGCTGTTTGAAAGGTGGAGAGTTTGGACATATCTTGTTCTGTCATTCTCCAGCATTCCGATCCGCATTGCAAAGTTGATAGCACGCAGCTGCAGTATATATTAGTCTTGGTTCTAATGCTGTAATGGGCAGATTACCAGGCTGTCTGAAGAGTCATGAACGCACTTCGTGCCTTACTCTGTCTGCTTTTAATGTCAGATCCAGCGTTGCTGATAATACTTCCAAGATATGTGAAAGTAGTTGTATATAGGAGGATTTTATCTTCTAGTTTGACTGGTGGTGGGGTTGCCATGTTCAGAGTCATTATCTCTGTTTTCTTCTGATTGATTTTCAGTCCAACCATCCCACTGTACTGACCAAGACGGCAAGTCTTTTCCTGGATATATTTTTTGTGTATGAGATAGAAATGCGTTGTCGTCAGCAAAATCTAGGTCTTCCAGGGTGGTTGTAAGCGTCCATCTGATACCTCTTGCCAGTGGCGGCTCGTGATCCTTTTTGTTTGTGGGGCCAGGCACAAATGATCGGGAAAATCATGGTTTTTAGATTAGGTTATATTTTAATTTATTAAATAATAAATGCACGTTACACATTATTTTTTATGGTGCCTGGCCCCACTGGCCCTTAATGACGAGCCGCCACTGCCTCATGATTTATCTTCAGTTGTTTTACTCATCACCCAATCTATGACAGTATTGAATAGTAGGGCTGACATTACACATCCTTGTCTCACGCCTGTTTTGACTTCAAACTTTAGCTCGGAGGTTTCAACACTACATGCAAATTTGCTGTAGTAGTTTTTACGTTTATAAAAACACATTGAAATTCCATATTTCCAGTTTGGAGATTGCTAGTGTGGGAAAGAGGATGACCTGCACACAAATTTCCTTGGTACCGGTATCCTGTATCGCGGAGTCGTTATCTTATTTGCACTTTTAAATGCAATTTCCCACAACAACACAATTACGATTCTGTTTACAAGTGAAGAATTTAACACTGATGGTGAAAAGCGAATAGTAACTAATCGATGCTCAAATACCTGTTATTGTCCTAATTCGAAATTCTCTGTTAGCACTGACGACAAAGTATTCGTTACTTTATCGCTAATATATCATCAATTCTATGTCGTCGCTACATTGAAGGTTGGCTGCAATGAGTTACAAGCAAATTGTGCTTATGGTGCCGAACTCTTCCTACTGATTGATTGATTGATTGATTGTGGTGTCTCTGTGTCTCTGTGCTCGTCTCTCATGTCAAAGATACCCAGGTTCGCTCCCTCGTGGAGCCATCTGGATATTTTTCCAGAGGTCCCTGATCTCAGTGTAGGTCAGATCGAGACGGTATTATTGTATTATCAGATTGTATTATCAGAGACGGACGATAAAACGTGGTCCCGGTTTAATTTAAGCACGAAAAAGAGCAGCTGAGATCTGAAATTGATAGGACCGTCATCATTGCACTTCTAACCTCAGAGGTTTGTGGATATACTGTCTTGGGCATCGGGTGTTTACGGTAATGAGAGGCGGACGACTGCATCACAGCATCGATTGTTGAGGAGTTGGGGATGGATAAGGTGGATATCCTTGGTCTCTTCGAGACTCTCTGTTGGATGGGACACTAAAATCGATGTTGAATCGACAATGCGTTTAAGCAGTTTGTTACCGTTGTTCAATCGAACTGGACGCCTGAGAGGCAGAGTGAGGTGTGTTTAATCAGCGAGCAACGGAACCATCCAGTATGCATACTCTTCTGATATCTGTTGGGGAGACTGAGCACCATGGGTCTGCCCGGAGTGCAATGACGTCAGTTTAGTAACCAATAACCAATAACCATTGCACTTTGTTGTGTAACCTGTGCTCGATCTCTTGTCAAAGGAAAATCAGTGCAGTGCTGAACTCCTAGCACTGACGAGGTCCCCGATGAAATTTTGAAGATGCTGATGACATAGATGGAATTTATTTTAATGATTCACGGGCACGCTTCAGCCTGCTCTTCTCGATTGAACTGCAAAACTGCATGGTTCTTTTACGTGCTCAAATTGAACATAGGACCTACGATTTATCGTCGTTTCCGATAGGATAAGGAACTCAATTCATCTACACTGATATCAGGAATCTCTGAAAAATCCAGATGCTCCACGAGGAGCAGACCGAGTACCTTTGGTACAAAGAGAGCACATACTTCATCGCATACAGATACTTACATAACAACAACTTAACTAAGTAAGTATTAAGTAACGAGTACTGAGTAACGTGTTGCTGAAACAATTACTAATATATAAATACTTAATAGTAGCTGAAAATCGCGCAATGAATGCAGTATTTGGATTGGCGGAAACAGATGTGTGTAAGGTTAACGGTCATAGTTCACAAGACGCGTTGCTGCCACATCGACTCTTTGTTTTATTGTTGCAGACGATATTCTTTGAAACAATGGCGATCATTTTAATACCAGTGGATTCTAGCACACACAGCGAGTACTGCCTGGACTGTAAGTACTTTAGCTATAATCTTTACTCAAGACAAAATATAGTTTGTCAACAGAACGAATTCATTTTAAGTTGATAGTTAGCTTTGACGCCATCATCATGCTTTCGTAATTTGTGAGTGACTAACAACCTGTAGTGTGTAGCGGTAACCTGAGTAGCACACTCACTCTACTCTACGGCTACAGCTTGATCTGAGACGGTCACAAACACAACACACTGCTGACACAGTTAATAGTTACACACCACTGAAACAAACACAGAATACATGATAGTTCTAAGCTTTTGTGTTTACATTAAATTACATGCAATAATGTGCACAGTGTATTGCAGTGCACAGACGCAGAGGTAATCAACAAAGTGACAATTTATTATGTGCAAGGGCGTCCACAGATACTTTTCCCAGGGGGTGTACAAAATAAATTTTTAAAAACATTGTAGTTGGTAGATTACTAGTCAGAAATGAAGACCATAATTTGATTGCTGGCTTCATGAATTGAAATATTAAATTCTTATAAATGTTTTTAAAAACACTATTTAACAACAGTCAATCACATATTTCCAACTGTCGTGCAAAATGAAGATGCTAATAAGAATCAAACTAATTAACTGTTTTCCAGAAAACTGAAAACCTTTTTCAAGGGAAGAGGGCGCTTGACGCCCCCTCCCCATCCCTCCTGTGGCTTAACATATAGATGCACATGATCACATATACATATAATAAACTAAAATAGAGTCGTAATGTGCACAAATAAAACTAGTGAGTCATCAGTGTTGTAAAAAAAGTAACTATTGTTATTGCTTAGTACCTATTATTTTGAATACAAAAACACTGAGTAGAAAGAATAGTACAACAAAATATTCGTTACTTTGTCACTACTGTCACCAATTTGTGCCATCTCTATACTGAAGGTTTCCATCAGTGGATTTCCATCAAATTCTGTTCCTTGCCCTGATGGTGTTTACCTATTCATGTTCAATTTCTAATGATATATCTGTCAATATTGATGGAGACTGTAGTAAAACTGTAGAATGGCGAAACATGTAATAACAAAGTACTGTAGTTTTTAAAACTACAGTACTTTATTACATGTTTCGCCAATGATATATCTATCATATCAGGTAGAAGGATCAGTGTCCCTAGTTCTTACAGTGTTCAATATTATTTCTTCACCTTTCAACTCCCAACAGAGCACAGGTTTTCAACAAACTTCTTCCAGCTCTTCCTCTCTGCTGCCATCCCTTCCAATTCTTTCTATGTTTTACCTATCATTTTAATATCAGCCTTCATCTCTCTTCTTCAGGTCTGTCTAGGCCTTCCCTACACCCTTTCCCAGCGGGTTCCAAAACATGGCCTGTCTTGCAATGCTTCCGTCAGGTCTTCTCAATGTATGTCCTATCCATCGCCAACGTCTCTTCCTTAGCTCTTTCTCCACTGGTATATGCTGAGTTCTTTCTCTGAGTTCCTCGCTCGTAATCTTATCATACCATCTCAGTCCCTCTATTCTATGTAAACATTCATTTATGAAGGTCTGTATTTTGCTGGTGGTTTCTTTTGTTGTCTTCCATGTTTCTGAGCCATAGAACAGCACTGACTTCACATTTGATTGAAAGATTCTTAGCTTTGTTTTTCAATACTATTTGCTCTTGTGAATCCTGCCTTTCCAATAGTCATCATTGCTTCAGGGACAGATCTGCATAATCGTTCCCCTATCATTCACCCATTGACTCAGACACAAGACGGTTTTGGGTTAAATCCTGCACTCAGCGTTCCACATGTGAGAAAAGGAATTGGTCCTCCTACTTCCTGCACACAAGATCCTAGAAATGTGGAGTGACAGGCACTTTATACCCTAATGTCTGAAAAGGCCAAATGACATTTTATTTATATTATTCATTGCTTCAAGAATACACCTGAGCAAGTAGCCTATAATCATTACATCGCAAAACATTTATTAATGTAGCTCATAGATTCCCAAACTTGTTCAGCAAACCGTCGATTGTGCACAACATAAACTTTGCAAACGCCCCCACATTATAAACGTTTGCCAAACCCAACCCCTCATAGATACATGCTCTATTTTCACTTTAACATAGAAAATTGATATATATTTCTGCCATACATGGTCAGTTTTCAAATGAGTATATGCATGAAATAGAGAATGGATGAAAAAATGGATCATGTAAGACGGGCATAAGATGAATTAAAATGCAGAATTCAAATTTTAAATGATTATTCAATCGCAAAATCACGAAAATAATATATTTTAAAATAGTTAGTATTAGTTTCTTCTTTAAGGAACCACCGACCCTTAACTGTCTGAAAGGGATCACGAGAGAATCGTCTGCACACCCCCTACCCCGCCACCCAATTCCTCTAAACCCACTATCGTTCCCCCAGAACGCTTCAGCGCCTACTGGAGATGGTACCGCCCACTTTGAGAAACGCTGGTTTAGGTGCTGATTCAGTCTTTCATAACTAGGTTGAACCTCGTTCTGTTAGGACGTTAGGTATTATGATGATGATCCTCGACTTTGTCGTTCTCGTTATGCGCTGTACGCCTGAGCCAGTTTTCCTAGCCGTTATATCTAGGATATTGCAGTTCGTATTTAATCATTTTGTTTTGTTCTTATCATCGTATTACCAGGATCTGCAATTCTTGACTAGTTAGGCTAATTTCCAGTGGCGGCTCGTCATTAAGGGCCAGTGGGGCCGGGCCCCACCAAAAATAATGTATAACGTGTATGTATTATCTTATAAATTAAAATTTAGCAACCAAAGACCATGATTTATCCGGAAAAAATGTCTGGCCCCACCAACAAAAATGATCGCAAGCCGCCACTGTCAATTTCTGTTATATTGTATCGGTTCGGCGTCTATTAGTTTCTTACTACACTATATAACTAACTGACTTTGAGAGTAAGGGTGTGAAGCATGGATATTTTAACAAAGCAGTGGAGAAACATATATATGCTTTTGAATATAAGTGTTACAGAAGAGTCCTTCGTATATAATCATGGACAGAGAAGACAACACATAGATCTTTCCAGAAAGAACTCAAAATCAAAGAAAACTGATGCTACAAATAAGAAAGAGAAAATTGAGATATTTTGGACATAGAAAAAGACATGAAAGGTTGGAGAAGAACATCATGGAAGGAGGCATACCTGCAAAGAGGAGAAGAGGAAGACCACGGAGAAAATGGTTTCAGGATGTAACTAATGGTTTGAACATGACGGTTGCAGAGGCCTACGAGGGAGAGAAATTCTGAAGGACTGTTGGGGTGGCAAAGTTCTGCTCAGGACAAGCTATTTGATGATGATGACTTTCAGAGATGTTTCAATGAGACTACGTCGACGATCTTTAAGCAATGTACTTCAACAGTTTTGTATTTTAAATACATTGTTAGTGGGACGGTTTAGCCTAATGCACAAGCGTACGCCTACCGACTCGGACACGAGAGAGAGTTGTGGGTTAAATCACACACTCTGCGTTCGACACGTTCGGAAAGGAATTGATCCTTCTACCTCCTGTATACTAGGGTCTAGAAGTGTAAAGTGACTTCATACCGTAACCTTTTCACTCTATAATTTTTGGGTCTCTGTGTTTGAGTGGTTAAGCCCTTTGCCTTGCAAGTCATATAATTTTTGGTCTCTGTGTTTTGAGTGGTTAAGCCCTTTGCCTTGCAAGTCATATAATTTTTGGGTCTCTGTGTTTGAGTGGTTAAGCCCTTTGCCTTGCAAGTCATATAATTTTTGGGTCTCTGTGTTTGAGTGGTTAAGCCCTTTGCCTTGCAAGTCATATAATTTTTGGGTCTCTGTATTTGAGTGGTTAAGCCCTTTGCCTTGCAAGTCGACGGTCGTGGGTTCGAATCCGGACCCAGCCTTCTGTTCACGAATGCAGTTTTTAGAGACCCTAGGATTGTTGACGGAGTTCGTGCTTTGTGCAATACTCTCGGCAGGTGGCGTGCCATTTCTGCGGTAAGAAACCGAGCCATATGGGGTAAAACCCGGTGCAATGAAGTCAATCCTTCGGCTAAACTCTATAATTTACTTAATCTTCGAACTCATTTATTTTACATTATATACTTAATTAGCGATCATACTGTTATATTATCCATCTTTATTATACATCGATCAGTATTAGTCATCTTTAAAAATTGCAGTGAACCAGTATATCGGCTGTGAAGGGTGAAAGGATTAAGGTTGAAAATTCTACATGAATTAAAATGTTTGTAAAGATTGTTTTCTCCGCGGTCAGCTTATTCCAGTTCTATGTTATCAGTTATAGAGGACTATCATCAAAGCACTCGGACAGTCCATAGGTGCTCCGCTCTCCGCCTCACAAATCAGCAGCGTCCAGCAGCGCAACACGCCAGTTCGATGTTGATTAATCAATCTCTTTGCATATATAGTATGTCGTTCTTTTCGAGTTAATATGAGAGTCTATTCTCCAACATGTTGAAGTTATCTATCTTTAAATCTATCTTATAGCATCTTTCTGGAGTCGTCGATTTTCTAGGAACCACTTATAGGTTCAGTAGTTTGCCATTGCTTTCTGAACGGTGATGTCAATTTTGCGTTCGTAGAAATCCACGGGAAGAAATTTACATCCAAATTGCCCGCCGTGGAGTTTGAACCAGGTACACTTGGGGTGTGATCGAGTGCACTACCGCTTACGCTACAGACGCTACATACAAACGAGTTTTTGCAATTAAGTCTTACACTTAGTAACGGGAGATAACATTTATTAAGGGGAGATGACATTTATTAAGGGGAGATAACATTTAGTAAGGGGAGATGACATTTAGTATAGGGAGATGCATGAAAGTTATGTATGTAATCATTTTCTAAAAACCTGGAATGTGACTGAGAATGTTAAATGTCTGATTCTTACTTCCACCCCATTTCCTGTAACTGATAACACGCAGTTTCTGTTTTACATTGTTGTAAATCTTTGATTAGTAACGTCTTATTTCTTCTTTTGTCATCATACTGTTACCGGGTTGTTGTCCAGTTTTGTGGCTTTCTGTTTTTGTCTTGCTGTTCTAGTGGCTTGGGTGATTGTTATTTGTACTTTTTGACAAGATTATGCTATGCCATCTAACCATCTTATTCTTGTTCTTTCTATCGCCTTCCTTCCTGATGTTCTGTTGTAGAAGACTTTGGATACAGTGAAGTTTGGTTGCATTCTTATTAAGTAGCCAAACCACTTCATTGTTTGTTTCTCAATGTAATTCAAGCAAGGTTCTGTGCCAACTTTCTTTCTTATGTTGATGTTGGTAACTCTTGTCTTTTCTGGTATTGTTGGTAACTTTTTGTTGGTATCGCATTTCACATGTAGTTATCATTACTCTTGGAAGAGAATGTAGAGATTGGGGCAACATGAGGGCTGATCTCGCAGTTAAGCAGCTGATAGAAGATAATGCAAGGGATGATGATGTTGATGTATATACCGATGGGTCGTTCAACGTGGTGAGAAATCCGGCTGGGGTTTCTTGGCTAATGCGCATGGTAGGGTTGTTGAAGAGCGAAGTGGGGCATACAGGACAACTACTTCTAGTATGAGGATGGAGGTTGAGGCAGTTACTGCTGCCCTCCATTGTCTCTCTGGGACTTCATTTACTGGGGCGTTGTTGTATCTGACTCAGTCGATGCTTCACAAAATCCAGAAGGGCAGGTTTCGATATGAGTGGAGGTCGTCTATAGAAGTTTCTAACCTCCAGAGGCTTACGTGGATATACTGTCCTGGGCATACGGGTGATTACGGTAATGAGAGCGCGGACAGGCTTGCATCAACAGCACCGATTGTTGGGGAGTTGAAGATGAATAAGTGGGATGTTCTTTGGTCTCTTCGTGACTGTCTCTTGTATGAGGACACTAAACTCGATGTTGAATCGATCAAGCGATTTAGGCAGTTTAGAGTTACCCGTTGTACAAGTAGAACTAGATGCCTGAGGGGAAGAGTTAGAAGTGTGTTTAATTAGCGAGCCACGGGAACCATCATATGCATACTCTTCGATATCTTTTGGGGGAGACTGAGCACCTATGGGTCCGCCCTGAGTGCAATGACGGCAGTTTAGTAACCAATAACCAATAACATGTAGCTATTTCAGTGGTGGCTCGTCATTAAGGGTCAGTGGGGCCGGGCTCCACCAAAAATAATGTGTAACGGGTATTTATTATTTAATAAATTAAAATATAACATAGCCTAAAACCATGATTATTCCCAAAATTTGTGTCTGGCCCAACCAACAAAAATAAACACGAGCCGCCACTGAGTTATTTAAATTCTTTTCACAGAGAGGTGCTTACTGGCAATGTAGCTTTTCCTTTTCGTCTATACTAGCGAGTACATTATATATTATATGTAAAGACACGGTGTCTGTTTGGTGAAGTGGTTAAAACGATTGCCTTGCGTTTTGAAGGAAAGTTGCGGATTCGAATTCGGATCGCGTCGTTCATTTCGTGTGTGCATTTTTTTCCCGAAGAGCCCAAGGATTGTTGCGGGAGCTACAAAACTCATGCTTTGTGCACCACTCTCGGCAGATGGCTTGCCATTTTTGTAGAAAGGGACGGTGCCGTATGGGGAAGGAAACCCGGTGCAATTAATCAATCTTTCGACAATCAATACTTGTCCGGGCAGGCCTTCTTGACTACTACCTTGGAGGAGAACTGTAATGTATTGCGAGTTATGGAAAGTATTACTTGTCACGGCAGTCTTAGGCAATCAATCACTTAGGCTCTTTAGACCCTAGTATATAAGGCAAATGTGTGGCAATATGTGTGTGTGTCAGTCTGAAATGTTTAACATACTTCCAATCTTGCTACAGACTTGGGACGGTGGTAGCATCCATTGTGTCATCATCATCATCATCATTAGGTACCGTGCAGGACGATGTAGCCGATCATGGATCTCCACAAATCTGTTCCTGGTGTTTGCTGTCATCTCAGATGCTTACACTGTTTCGTACCATGAAGTCAGGCTGTCTAAAATCGTCTCTCTCTGTCTTCCTCTGTCTCGTCTACTCTCAATTTTACCAGTTGGTACAATGTGTTCTAAACCTCCCTTCCTCATCACATGTCCGAAAATGATGACTGCCTCTTTCTTATAATGATGATAAGCTTACTCTGTGTCTTGACCTCATTCAACACCTCAACATTAGTCATTTTAGCAGTCCATGGAATTTTCATCATTCTTCTGTAAAACCGCATCTCTGTGGCCCTCAGAGATTAAGTTACACATATACAGCTTAAAACATAATGGTGACAGATGTGACAATATTAATTAGATGTGATCATGGTATTCATAAGTCGCATACAGTTTATTCCAATTGATTACCATTTTCAGTTGTAGTGCATGCTGTTGCCTGCTAAACAATGACTATTAGCACCGCTCAGTGACTGTCATTTCAAGCAGTTGAAATCAATATACAGCATTCATGTTTTTCTCATGTTCAGTTTTATCATGGTCAGTTTTCTCATGGTCAGACTTTTTATGGTCAATTTTCTCATAGTCAGATTATTCATGATAAGTTTTTTCATGGTCAGAGTTTTCATGATAAGTTTTGTCATGATCAGTTTTTTCATGGTCAGTTTTCTTATGGTCAGTTTTCTCATGGTCAGATTTCTATAATCAGTTTCTCATGTCAGATTTTTATGGTCAGATTTCTCATGGTAAGTTTTGTCATGATCAGTTTTCTCATGGTCAGATTTTCTCATGGTCAAAATTTTCATGGTCAGATTTTCTCATGGTCAAAATTTTCATGGTCAGATTTTCTCATAGTCAAAATTTTCATGGTCAGATTTTCTCATGGTCAAAATTTTCATGGTTAGATTTCTCATGGACAGATTTCTCATGGTCAGATTTTCTCATGGTCAGATTTCTCATGGTAAGTTTTCTCATGGTCAGATTTCTCATGGTCAGATTTCTCATGGACAGATTTCTCATGGTCAGATTTCTCATGGTCAGATTTCTCATGGTCAGATTTCTCATGGTAAGTTTTCTCATGGTCAGATTTCTCATGGTCAGATTTCTCATGGTCAGATTTCTCATGGTCAATTTCTATGGACAGATTTCTCATAGTCAGATTTTCTCATGGACATATTTCTCATGGACAGATTTCTCATGGTCAGATTTCTCATGGTCAGATTTTCATGGTAAGTTTTCTATGTAGGGATGAAGACGGATTGATTTCACGGTTTCAATAAGACTAGTCACGTTCCGCAGAATCGATAGTCCCCTACCGAGATTATTTGCACAAACTCTATAGCTCCTGCACCAATCCTAAGAGATCACCGGAAATAAATACAAACACGAACAGAGCTAAGGTTTGGATTATGAGTGAAATTAATAGTTAAGAACTAGGTCTATGACATGCCTAATTTGTTGATTTTTCTGTCAGTTTGACATGCTAAATTGTGTTTCCCATCTAATATATCTTATCCAGTTTATATCAACAACTTCATCGTGAAGGAACCACGTTTTCAGCGTGTACGTTGGAACTACTATGGGATGTTGGAGTCCTGGAAGGTAAAGTTATATGTGTATCTGTTCTCAATGTATTCATATATTAAATCATACATTTAGCATAATAAAATGATGCACTTGGTGAAGGTTTATAAGCAAGGTTTTACAAACCTCACCAAATGAAGGGTTTTTCACACTTTGTATTGTCGAGCGTCAATAGCCCTCGTTACTGTGCTCGGTTTAGTATGCGACATTGCTCGTGCCATACTTAGTTTTAGAAACCCTTTTTATACCACGGGTTTATGATAATAGAGCCGCAGTAGAGTAGTTGTTAGTGAACTCGCTTATTAGGCTAGTGGTCCTGTACAATTCCCACAAAGTGTAGGAATTTTGCAAACGAACGGCCTCATGTCGACCTAGCTTCAATTGAGTACCAGGAAAAGTATTGAGAAGTAAAGGTGGTCGGCGAGATGTTGACCACATCATCCTCATATGCACACATCACCCTCATATGCACCACATCACCCTCATATGCACCACATCACCCATCATATGCACCAATCACCCATCATATGCACCACATCACCCTCATATGCACTACATCACATCTCATATGCACTACATCACTTCTCTATGCACCACATCACCCTCGTATGCACCACATCACCCATCATGCCACCCATCACCCCGCATATGCACCAATCACCCTCATATGCACCACATCACCCTCATATGACTACATCACCCTCATATGCACCACATCACCCATCATGTCACCCATCACCCATCATATGCACCACATCACCCTCATATGCACCATCACCCATCATGTGCCGACGGTCAATGATAAATCAGGCTCCAACATTGTATTATAATAAATACCACGTAGTATAAAAAATGGTTCATTTATTTTGGGTAATACGGTTTTGTGGGTGTCTGTAGCTCAAGCAGTGGTGAGCTCGATCACAACCCAAGTGTACGTGGTTCAAACACCACGGCAGGCAGGTTGGAAGCAAATTTGTCCACGTGGAATTTTATAAACGGTAAAACTCAGACCTCACTGTTTTTGTTGTTGTTTTTCTCCGATCCAGAAGCACTGAGTTTTCAGCTCTTCGGCTCAGTGCCATGGACATCGTAACCCTTCGGTTCGGTGCCACGAACACCGTAAATCTGGGGAATCTGTGGCTTTTTCTGCCATCCCGCACATTGAACCCGCACACACAGAGGATAGTCACCCGTAGTCCAACGCGCTACGAACACGCTTGGCAGACGGGCGACCTCAGTGTTTAGAAAGCAATGACAAACTACTGAAAATATAAGTGGTGCCTAGAAAATCAACGATTCGTTTACTGTTGTTGATGGCTTCGTCCTGTAAACGATATGCCAACCCAGCGTGTTCGTAGCGCTTTGGACGACGTGAGAAGCCCATGTGAGTGCGGTTCAATTCCGTGTGCTGTCAGAAATGCCACAGGTTCTCCAGATTTACGATGTTCATGGCACTGAGTCGAAGAGCTGAAAGCTCAAGTGCTTCTGGATTTTAAAAAAAACCACGATATGCCAAGATTTTCACTTTCAATACGGTGTTAGACCGTTTTTTTCATTCGGCACATGATGAGTCACGCTGGTTGCTTTTACTTCAGAGTTCATACTTGTATGCGTAGTGAAAAAACTCGAGCTGAAAGTGTAACATTAATATGACTAAACAATAATTTTGTGCTCTGTGTGTGTAAACCAGAGAGAAGAATGTTTAGTCAGAGTTGACATCATTTTTTCAGTTGTAACACAGAAACTCTAACACAGCGTTTCTAAGTGGCAGAATCGCCCCCTCTGGGCGCTGAAGCCTTCCAGGGGGGCGATAGTGGGTTCAGAAACATTTGGCATTTTTTTTCCGGGATTTTACGATTGAATAACCATTAAAAATTTGAATTCTGCATTTTAATTCATCTTATGCCTATCTTACACGATCCATTTTTCCATTAAGTTTCTATTTCATGTATAAAATCATTTGAAAATTGACCATGTATGACTGAAATATATATCAATTTTCTATGTCAAAGTGAAAATAGAGCATGTAAAATTATATATATATATATATATATATATATATATATATATATATATATATATATATATATATAGTGGGAGCGTTGACAAACTGTTATAATGTGGAGGGGGGCAGTTACAAAGTTTATGTCGTGCAAAGTGGGCGGTGGGCTGAAAAAGTTTGAGAATCTATGCTCTAACAGTTCAAAACGCACTGACTACATCCACTAGAGATGTGGAAGGGGTGATAAAACAGCTGATAGCCTAGAGTCACTGACCTACTCCAAGATAAGCAAATATCAATTTTACACGCATTGCACTTTCTTTGTATGTGTTTATTTCAGAAGGTTGAACATAGTAATTCCCATAGTTTACATGCCTGCCATATTACATAAATACATATGTGTGTGCCACGCAAACGTTTATTTTATTAGCCTTGAACGTTTCTATGCCTGGGACTTGAGAACAGCAAAATACAACACACAGCAAGATGCATATCAGGTTACCATTTAGGAGAATGTTATTATCGATATAGGGGAAGTGCAGTAAAACTATGTCAAATGACGGAACACGTAATAACAAGTACTGTAGTTTTACAAAAACAGTGACATAGTCTATGTCAGTGGTGGCTCATCATTAAGGGCCAGTGGGGCCGGGTCCCCACAAAAAATAACGTGTAACGTGTATATACCAGGTTTGCTCTCTCTTGGAGCCATCTGGATATTTTCCAGAGATCCCTGATCTCAGTGTAGGTGAGATCGAGTTCCTAATTCTATCAGAGATGGACGATGAAATATAGGTTCCTGTGTTCAAAGAACCATTGACAGTTCACAATCGAGAAGAGCAGATGAGATTAAAAAGCCACTGCCCAGGCAAAATTCATTAGACAGAATTCAAAATAAAATTCCTACAAAATATCTTCACCATCTTCAAAATTACATCGGGGACCTTCGTCGGTGCTACGGAGTTCGTGAATTGCAGAGATCTTCCTGCGTAAGAAAGAGATCGGAGCACACATGGTTACTCACCGAAGTGCAATGATGATGAACTTTGAATTCTTGCACTTGGTTGATTGTAGTGTCATTGACATGGATGTTTAGTTTATTATATTTGATAATCAACAGTTCACATATTATCATACAAATATATTCATTTATCTCTAATCACAGGCCCAACCCCAGGTCGTATTCAGGAACTAGAACAGGAGGACAGACTTAAGTCAGCACAAATAGAAGAACATGTACTCCAGGTCCTGAAGGAGAACAATGTAGGTTATCAGATGTCAATCTAAAATGATGTTTTGTTTTGTTTTTTCTTTATGGTCTTCCAGGATAGTCAAACACCCTTCAGTTCCTAAAGAAGACTTTGTCTCCAGGTCTGTTTAGGACACCCTCTTTTCTATTTTCTTTGCAGGTTCCCCTCAAGTGCTTGTCTAGTGAAACTTTGCTCTGTTTTCAATTGGGTATTTCTTCTTTCAGAACACTGATGTCCTGCAAGAACTAAATGTTAAAGAGAATTGGCTGATAAACAACATACTATACAGAAAAATTACACACTTTGGTCACATCAAGCGTCATGATGACCTGGAAAGAACAATACTGGAGGGCATGGTCCCAGGACGCAGAGGCAGATCAAGAAGAAGATGACTACAAGATATTAAAGAAACCATGAATATGACCATCGATGAAGTGGGTGAACTGGCTAGAATGTATATTACTCTGGCTCCCATTCTGGAAACCCAGTTCCGATCCCTGTTAAGGTCAAGGAGTTTTTCTTTGTCGATAGCATAAATAAACAATCCTAACCTGAGATGTGGTTTTACAGAAGAATGATGAGAATCCAATGGACTGCTAAAATCACTAATGTTGAGGTGTTGAACGAGGTCAAGACACAGAGAAAACGTATCAATATAAGAAAAGGCAGTCATCATTTTCAGGCATGTGATGATGAGGAGGTTTAGAACACATTGTGACAACCGGTAAAATCGAGGATAGACGAGACAGAGAAAGACAGAGAGAAAATTTTGGATAGCCTGACTTCTAGGCAGTAGGCTCAACATCTGAGTTGATAGCAAACACCAACAACAGAGATTTGTGGAGATCCATGATCCCCTACGCCAGCCGACACTGCACCTGATTATGAACCTGAACAGTTTTGCGGTGACTGCATAACCATGCAGCATTAAATTCCTCAAGCTCATATCCCC
Organism: Arion vulgaris; assembly: GCA_020796225.1. Classification (NCBI taxonomy): domain Eukaryota; kingdom Metazoa; phylum Mollusca; class Gastropoda; order Stylommatophora; family Arionidae; genus Arion; species Arion vulgaris. The sequence continues at coordinate 18,884,719 of CM036773.1, forward strand.
CCTGTACGTAGTTAGTTAGTTAGTTTGTTCCTTTCGTGCCAAAAGTGGCACACAGGGCAGAGGTTTTAGATCTCCATGTGATGTGGTTCTTTGCTAGCAGTTGGAGATCTTGTATGGTTTTACATCCCAATAGTTGACTTTCTTGTTGGATGGTTCTTTGAAGAGTGGTCTTTGGTCTTCCCGTTTTCTTTTCCCAACTGGTGACCACATAAGGACTTGTTGATTTAGTCTCTTTTAGTCTGATCTAAGAACATGACCTAAATATTTCCACCTTCGTTTCCTTATAATATTTGATACGGGTTGTTGGTGTGTTCTATCTCTCACTGTGTTGTTAGAAACGAAATCACTCCATTTTTCTTTCAGTATATTTTGGAGACATTTATTCTCAAAGCTGTCCAGTTTCTTATCAATTTTCTTTGTTGATTTCCAACTTTCACAACCGTAGGTCAGTACAGGAATCACACAGGACCTAAACAATTTAACTTTTGTACATATACTCAGGTCTTGAGATTGCCATATATTTGTTAGCTTAGTGAAGGCACTCGCTGCTATAGCAATACGAGAGTTTATTTCTTTCATTGTGTTTCCGCTGTTTGACACTTTACCACCCAAATATGTAAAATGTTTAACTTTCTCCAGTGTTTGGCCATTAATTACGATATTGTCTACACCACTCTAAAAAGTGATAATACAAGCAGTAAAGACAGTTTTTATTTTTATTCATCAGATTACAGGAACATTCAAGCGAGTGTTGGGTAAAGATGTTTGGCACACAATTGTTGAGTACAGCAAGACCATCAAAGCGGACATGATTGTCCTGGGGTCTCGTGGAATGGGCAAAATCAGGCGGACGATTCTGGGTAGTGTCAGCGAGAGTGTCCTCCACCATTCTCATATTCCAGTCCTCATCTGCAAACACCCTCACCATACCTCACATCACCATTAGAAACAGAACCTTGCACTATCGGACATTGCACTCACAATTCAGGATCAGATGCTGGATATTACCATTAAAGTCAGAACCATTACATCTTACTCAAATCTTAGTACTAAAACCTCTACATTCATCACATATATCAGAACATTTATGGCGTGACTTGTTCCTCATGGAGCTTAGGGCTTCAACAGTTGTTCGCCACTTTTCTCGGTCTTTTGCTGTTTTCTTCATGGCCTCCTAGGATAGTCGAGAAACCCTTCTGTTCCTCAAATGACTTCCTCTCCAGGTCTGTTTAGGACATTCTTTTTAGCTTTCTTATGGGTTCCACTAGTCTAGTGACACTCGACTATGTCTTCCATAGGGTATGCCCAATCCACCACCATTTTCTCCTCAACCCAGGTCATCATAAGTTCATATCCTGTTCTTAGCTTTAATTTCGTTCCCATGGCTAGATGAGTGCCTTGTTGTGTTGTATCCGTGTTTATGTAGTGTGGTCTTGATATTGTCTATCCATCTTTTCTTGGTCTTCCCTTAGCTCTAGTACCCGATCTCTTTTATTGTATGCTGTTATTGGTAGTTGGTGATTGTTTTTGTACTTTGTAAAATTACAGTACTTTATTATTACGTGTCTAGCCATTGCTACATAGTTTTACTGCAGTCTTCCCTTACATTGATAATCCTTCACCTCACCGCAGATACTAGGACCATCACCACAAGCACCACAATAACAATTTTATTAACAATTATTAACAAAACTATTTCGTGCATTATATGTTTATATAATATATGTTCGCCAACATTGTCAAGTTGGTAGAGCATTTGCATTACTTATTAAAAGGGACAAGGAACGACCTCACATAGTCAGAAAGAGCGCATAGTGTAGACATACTTTTAGGCAATGATTATAAAGCCCAAATATATGGCGAAAAATGATCGTAAAAGAGCAATGAATATACGAAGGGAAAGTGTGGGGGACTTACTGTCAGTGAGACAGACTCAAAATATTTCCCGTAGGATAAAACAGAAGCCCTGCCCTCTACGTGATGGTACCATACACAAGTAGGAGCATAAGAACAGACTGCAACGATCAGTCATTCTTGTCAATGATCAATTATATATAACAATAAGAATGATCAAATTTGATGTCAAGATTAAAGAACAATGCTAAGAAGAAATAAGAAGAAGAGAAGAAAAAGGGACAAGGCTGATTACTTGTAAAGTGGTACCTTACTCGTCAAGTTATGGAAGGGTCTTAACTTTCTCTCCATCATTTGTGTTACTCCCAGACGCACGCATTTTGCAATATATACTGAATTAGCCAGTATATCAGCTTTGAGACATTTTAAACAATACCTCAAGTCAGTATATCGGCTTTGAGACATTTTAAACAATACCTGGAGTCAGTATATCGGCTTTGAGACATTTTAAACAATACCTGGAGTCAGTATATCAGCTTTGAGACATTTTAAACAATATCTCGAGTCAGTATATCGGCTTTGAGAGATGAAGGAGTTAATGTCTATTAAGGGTACTTGTCACCTCAACTTAAAATACTAGCACCAAGTACTGTAAGGTCTCTAACAATGTGGAGAAAGGGAATCATTGACCAAGTACTGTAAGGTCTCTAACAATGTGGAGAAAGGGAATCATTGACCAAGTACTGTAAGGTCTCTAACAATGTGGAGAAAGGGAATCATTGACCAAGTACTGTAGTCTCTAAGAATGTGGAGAAGAGGGAATCAATTGACAAGTACTGTAAGGTCCTCTACAATGTGAGGAAGGAATCATTGATCCAGAGTACTGTAAGGTCTCTAACAATGTGGAGAAAGTGGAATTTGACAATAGCTATAAGGTCTCTAACAATGTGGAGAAAGGGAATCATGACCAGAGTATCTGTAAGGTCTCTCAACAATGTGAAAGAATCATTGACCAAGTACTGTAAGGTCTCTAACAATGTGGAGAAAGGGAATCATTGACCAAGTACTGTAAGGTCTCTAACAATGTGGAGAAAGGGAATCATTGACCAAGTGCATGTGTTGCCGGGCTCAGTCGGGAAGCAAAGAATAGTAACACTGTGGTCTACAAGGCATGTTGTAAGAGGTGACTGAGGTAGGGGCCTAGGGAAGCTACCATAATAAATAAAAGGTGTTGAAGAAATTGTATGTGCTGACCTGCTTGTAGACAAATAACTGGCACCATGTACAATTACTCTTAGGCTCGGATGACATACACATCACAAAGAGTGGATAGCAAATGGTCGATATGGAGCGTTCGAAGAAGAAGAAGAAAGACCAAGTACTGTGAGGTTTCTATTGCTCCATATATATATATCATTATTTTCTGTGTGATTAACATTACCTTTTTTTGTTTAAATGTATCCAAGATATTAATGCTGTGTATACAAGTATAAACATTCAATAGTATTAACAATATTTGTTTTCTGGGCTTGCATTTGACAGGGAATGAAAAAAATAAAGATCTTACAGTGTACCATAATGTCTGCATCTTATTTTGATCTAGTGTGTATTGCCTGTATGGGTGACCCTAACCTCAGTTATCTCACCTGGCTCAATCTAGAGAGCTACATTTTCTTACTGTTGTATGGTGTTCACCTCTGGTAAATATTTTCTTACTGTTGTATGGTGTTCACCTCTGGTAAATATTTTCTTACTGTTGTATGGTGTTCACTCTGGTAAATATTTTCTTACTGTTGTATCGTTACTTTTATGGTTTCACCTCTGGTAAATATTTTCTTACTGGTGTATGGTGTTCACCTCTGGTAAATATTTTCTTACTGGTGTATGGTGTTCACCTCTGGTAAATATTTTCTTACTGGTGTATGGTGTTCACCTCTGGTAAATATTTTCTTACTGGTGTATGGTGTTCACCTCTGGTAAATATTTTCCCTAGATCTTCTTTTATCTAATACTGTTTTTCCTCACAGGATCAGGATAAGAAGAGATTTCTAGAACTGGTATTTTGTGTGCGCTTCATAAATAGTGTTTTTTGTTGTCTTTGTTATCTCTGAGGTCCATGTATTGGGTGGACAGCCTTTAGCTTTGTATTGACTTTATTGCCTAGAACTGTTGCAGATTTCTGGGTCTTAAAGAAAGCCAGGTCACTCCATTCAAAACAGGACAAATTGAGAAATAATACCTGGGGTTAGAAAAGAAACAACAAGATCAGAGCAACATCGCTCTTTGAGGTGCACTGTCTGTTGGTAGTCTGCTTATGTGGCAGGACCATTTAATTTGTTGTTTCTTGATGAAGTTTAGTACTTATGTTGTACCCACTTTTTCCTGATGTTTTCATTTCTAAACTTGTCTCTTCTTGATATTCCCAGCATTCTGCGTAGACACTTCATCTTTGTCATGTCTAGTTCCTAGATCATCCAGCTGTAAATGCTTACTTAGACTTTCTGAGGTGGAGAATGTTTTGGATCTCCTCCAACGCTACAGGACTGATTAGCACAATGCATACTGTGTTTGCTTTTTTTGAACCAGAAACAACAGAGTTTTGAGTTCATTCACAACACCCGATCTTCCACAAGTAGGGACAAAAATTGGTCTTCCTAACCCCTGCATCATTAGGTATAGAAATGTGAAGTGACAAGCATTTTATGCATTACAGTCTACAAAGGCTAAAGAACATTTTAATTTTACTGTAGATGTAGTAAAAGTGACCTACTTTTGACACTTTTATCATACTAACTACACAAAAGCTGCTGGATGTATCTGTTTGCCTGTCTTTCTGTTTGCCTGTCTTTCTGTTTGCCTGTCTTATATGGTCATGAGCTGTAGACTGGGCCATGATTTGTTTAAGTAATCTACTTTTGAGACGTTTGACACTAACTACACCAAAAGCTGCCAGCTGTATTTGTCTGTCCTATTTGGACATGATCTTTAGATTGTCATAATTTGTTTTGTTGTCAAATTATCTCAAACTTTGTAGTCGTTACCCTATGAGACCTTTGCCGTGCTACATAGTTTGTGCACTGCAGCTGAGATCTTCCTGTGTAAGAAAGAGATCGAAGCACACATGGTTACTCACTGAAGTGCAATGATAGTGGTCCTATCAAACTATCCATCTATCCATCCATCTATCTATCTAGCTAGCTAGATATCTATCAATTCGTTACCCTACGGAACGGGGAAGAACGGATTCTGATATATAGTAGTATAACCAACACCATAACGTTATCACCACTCTTGGAAGGAAATGTAGAGATTCGGGCAACATGAACTTTGAACTCGCAATTTAAGCAGCTGATAGAAGATAATACTAGTGATGTTGATGTTTATATGGGTATGTGCTTCGTGTTTGGAAGTCAGGCTAGGGTTCCTTGTCTAGCGTGCATGGTATGGTAGGGTTGTTGCAGAGCGAAGTGGAGCATACAAGACAAATACTTTCAGTATGAGGATGGAGGTTGAGGTCTGTTACTGCCACCCTCCAGTAACTCTTTAGAACTTTGATTGGAAGGTATAAAATGGCAGGATAAGGTATGAGGGGATGTCGTCTATTTAGGTTTTCAACCTCCAGAGGCTTACGTGGATCTACTGTCCTGGACATGCGGGTGTTTGCAGCAATGAGAGAACGGACACTCTCGCATCAACAGCAATGATTGTCTAAGAGTTGAGGATAAATTGTCTTCTTCTTTGCGATCGTTCTTTACGACCAATTTTAATCACTCTTTGTGATATGTTTGATCTTTGCCAAGAACGTGTATATGTTGCACATTGGTTTGGTAGGCCCCTAAACGCATAGACTTCTACACGTTTAGGACACGTGCATCCGATTTCAGCCAAACCTCCTTAGTTACCTCTTACGACATGCGTGGCAGGTAACAGTAGCTTTATTCTTTACACCCCAAATTTGGGCCCCAGTAACCACTCGGGAGTTGAGGATAAATAAGGGGGATGTTCTTCTGTTTCTTCACGACTGCCTGTTGGATAAAGACACTAAGCTAAATGTTGTTCCCAGCTGAGGCTTTATAAAACTTAACATTCCTGTGTCATTATATATAGACGACGTTTAACCTCCCCATGCTATCTATAAATATCATCTATATAATAACAGAAAACTGACTGATGTTACAAATAAAAATGAGATCATTGAAGTATTTTGGACATATAAAGAGACAAGAAGGGTTGGAGAAGATTACGCCCCGTGTGGGACCAGGATCCGCAGGGGAAGCAACAAATAGTACCACTGCGACCTACAAGGCATGTCGTAAGAGGCGACTAATGTAGTACCTAGGAAAGCTACCCTAGTAAATAAAAAGCAGAAATCGGATGTGCTCGCCTTCTTGTAGGTGCATAACTGGCATAACGTACAATCGCTCTTAGACTCAGATTACATACAAATCTACACAGAGTGGTTAACAAGTGGTGGATATGTAGCGTTCAAGAAGAAGAAGAGACCATCATAGAAGGAGGCATCCCGGTAAAGAGAAGAGGAAGACCACGGAGAAGATGGATTCATGGTGTAATTGATGGTTTGACATGACGGCTGCAGAGGCAGGAAATCTGGCCTATGAGAGAGTAACTCCGAAGGATTGTTATTGTGACAAAGTTCTTCTCGCGACATTCTACTTGATAATGATTATTATAAAAGATGGCAGGTTTTGCTATATGAAGGGCATGTCTTTATGTCTAGTTTCTGTGAGGTGTTTCCCCACTGACTCGCTCTTAAACTTAACACCACACTCATTCGAGTCACATATTTTCGTGTTTATCTCCCACTCCTCTAATGTCGAACAGTCTGGAGAGGTGTTAGTAACTGGAATATCATGAATAGATACGATATCTCCCACGTTGCCATCTTTGAAGTATGTGAGACTGGTAACATCGTTCTTATCTTCAGTAACTGTAACGAGTGTGCGCTTCATTTTGACATAATCGTTACTTTCTTCATCGTCAGATATGACGCCGACTGCAAACACGTTGTCATGGGAATAAGATACTTGCGGAATTACGTCATCATCTCGTCTGCATTCAATGGTTGTTGTATGAGGCATGTCAACACAGTCTTCTGCTGTAAAAAAAACACACCACAATACAGTTTGTTTTTAGAAGAGCAAAAAATATGTAAACACAACTAAATGTGAGATAGGACTGTTATACAAAGTGCAGAAACAGACTACACAACTAAATGTGAGATTGGACTGTTATACAAAGTGCAGTAACAGACTACACAACTAAATGTGAGATTGGACTGTTATACAAAGTGCAGATACAGACTACACAACTAAATGTGAGATTGGACTGTTATACAAAGTGCAGATACAGACTACACAACTAAATGTGAGATAGGACCGTTATACAAAGTGCAGATACAGACTACACAACTAAATGTGAGATTGGACTGTTATACAAAGTGCAGAAACAGACTACACAACTAAATGTGAGATAGGACCGTTATACAAAGTGCAGTAACAGACTACACAACTAAATGTGAGATTGGACTGTTATACAAAGTGCAGAAACAGACTACACAACTAAATGTGAGATAGGACCGTTATACAAAGTGCAGATACAGACTACACAACTAAATGTGAGATTGGACTGTTATACAAAGTGCAGAAACAGACTACACAACTAAATGTGAGATTGGACTGTTATACAAAGTGCAGATACAGACTACACAACTAAATTTGAGATTGGACTGTTATACAAAGTGCAGATACAGACTACACAACTAAATGTGAGATAGGACCGTTATACAAAGTGCAGATACAGACTACACAACTAAATGTGAGATTGGACTGTTATACAAAGTGCAGAAACAGACTACACAACTAAATGTGAGATAGGACCGTTATACAAAGTGCAGTAACAGACTACACAACTAAATGTGAGATTGGACTGTTATACAAAGTGCAGAAACAGACTACACAACTAAATGTGAGATAGGACCGTTATACAAAGTGCAGATACAGACTACACAACTAAATGTGAGATTGGACTGTTATACAAAGTGCAGAAACAGACTACACAACTAAATGTGAGATTGGACTGTTATACAAAGTGCAGATACAGACTACACAACTAAATTTGAGATTGGACTGTTATACAAAGTGCAGAAACAGACTACACAACTAAATGTGAGATAGGACCGTTATACAAAGTGCAGATACAGACTACACAACTAAATGTGAGATTGGACTGTTATACAAAGTGCAGATACAGACTACACAACTAAATGTGAGATAGGACCGTTATACAAAGTGCAGATACAGACTACACAACTAAATGTGAGATTGGACTGTTATACAAAGTGCAGATACAGACTACACAACTAAATGTGAGATAGGACTGTTATACAAAGTGCAGAAACAGACTACACAACTAAATGTGAGATTGGACTGTTATACAAAGTGCAGAAACAGACTACACAACTAAATGTGAGATAGGACTGTTATACAAAGTGCAGATACAGACTACACAACTAAATGTGAGATTGGACCGTTATACAAAGTGTAGATACAGACTACACAACTAAATGTGAGATAGGACCGTTATACAAAGTGCAGTAACAGACTACACAACTAAATGTGAGATTGGACTGTTATACAAAGTGTAGGTACAGACTACACAACTAAATGTGAGATTGGACCGTTATACAAAGTGCAGAAACAGACTACACAACTAAATGTGAGATAGGACCGTTATACAAAGTGCAGTAACAGACTACACAACTAAATGTGAGATTGGACTGTTATACAAAGTGTAGGTACAGACTACACACTTAAATGTTAATCAACATGCATTCACTCAGAGGACTTCAAATAAGAGGATCTAACATTAGAGGACATAAACTTAGGAATCTCATTTTCAGAATACTTATTCTCAGAGGACCTAACCTTAAAGGACCAAATATCAAAGGGCATAATCTCAGAGAGTCTAATCTCAAAGGACCTAACTTTCAAGGACCTAATATCAAAGGGCATAATCTCAGAGAGTCTAATCTCAAAGGACCTAACTTTCAAGGACCTAATATCAAAGGGCATAATCTCAGAGAGTCTAATCTCAAAGGACCTAACTTTCAAGGACCTAATATCAAAGGGCATAATCTCAGAGAGTCTAATCTCAAAGGACCTAACTTTCAAGGACCTAATATCAAAGGGCATAATCTCAGAGAGTCTAATCTCAAAGGACCTAACTTTCAAGGACCTAATATCAAAGGACCTAATCTCAGAGGACCTAATCTTAAAGGACCTAATCTCAGAGGACGTATTCTCAGAGGACCTAATCTAAGGGGTCTTACTCTCAGAGAACGTAATCTCAAAGGACCTTAACTCAGAGGACCTTAACTCAGAGAACTCAATCTCGGAGAAGACATTTTAGTGAACAGTCAAGAACATAGAAAAACTGCATTTGATGCTATCCTAAGAGCTTAGGTGGTCACAGACTAGAGAGAGACAGACAGATATACGGACAGGTAGAATGTAAGAGACGCCCGTGTGCTGCCGGGGCTCGCAAGGAGCAAAGATAGCGGCACTGCGACCTACAAGGCATGTCGTAAGAGGCGACTAATGTGGGGTTTGGCGTAGGGCTGGCTACCTATCCAGTAGAAAATTTTAGCCACAAAATCCAACCAACCATGAACAAGTCACATAAAAATAAAATAAAAACTGCCAACCAAGAGGAAAGGAAGCTCTTCTAGAAGAGGCATGAAGCGATGCAGAGAAAGCCGCAAGGAGTCTACACGCAGATTATCTTCCTTTCATCTAGGAAAAGCTCAGAATTGGCACCTGGAATGTTAGAAGTATGTATGAAATGGGAAAGACAGCACAGGTTGTAAATGAGATGAAATTTCACGGGATTGGCATCTTGGGATTATGTGAAACTAGGTGGAATGGTGCAGGCAAACAATGTCTAAACACAGGAGAAACGATGCTGTTCTCAGGCCATATGGAAGAAAATGCCCCCATAGTGAAGGAGTGGCTTTAATGCTATCTAAAGAAGCGGAGAAGGCACTAATAAAATGGGAAGCAGTGAGTCCTAGGATAATCACAGCAACATTCAGAACCACCAAAGAAAGTATTCTTGAATGTGACCCAGTGTTATGCACCTACCAACGATAAAGAGGAAAAAGTAAAAGGAATTTTACATAAAACTTCAAAATACTATAGGTAATCAGAGAAATGGGAACATCAAAATTCTGATGGGTGACCTCAATGCCAAAATAGGTTCGGACAACATAGGCTACGAGGAGATCATGGGGAAACACGGACTAGGAATAATGAACGAAAATGGAGAACTATTCACTAATTTCTGTGCAGCGAATCAATACGTCATAGGTGGAAGTGTCTTTCCACATAAAAGAATACATAAAGCAACCTGGGTATCACCAGACCACAGAACAGAAAATCAAATTGACCACATATGCATAAACAAGAAATTCAGGTCATCTCTACAAGATGTAAGGGTTCTAAGGGGGCAGATGTAGATTCGGATCACCATTTGCTGATAAGTAAAATTAAACTGAAGCTTAAGCGATACATAACATTCCATGAACATAGACACCAATATAATGTAGGATACCTCAGAGTCAAGAAACAAAGGAACAGTTCACGGTCACAGTCTCTAATAAGTATGAGGTTTTGCGGCAATTAGAAGATGAGGCGAGTGCGGAAGAATGCTGGCAGCAAGCCAAAATATTTGGAATGAAACATGCACAGAGGTATTAGGAAAGAAGGAGCGGAATCATAAGGCATGGATAACTCCAGAAACTCTCAAGGAAATAGAAGAAAGGAAAAATAGGAAAGCAGATTTAAATAATAGCAAAACTAGAACTGCCAAAGCCATAGCCAGGAAAAGTACACAGAAGCTAGCAAGAAAGTGAAGAAACAAATAAAGTTAGATAAAAGACAATACGTAGAAGATCTAGCAAGAGAAGCAGAGGTAGCTGCAGGAAAAAGAAACCTTAGGGATCTTTACAACATCACTAGAAAGCTAGCAGGAAAATACAGACCATCAAATGGGTTGATCAAAAATAGTAGTGGGAAACTATCACTAATGTTAGAGACCAAATGGAAAGATGGATGGAATACTTCAAGGAACTCCTGAACAGACCAGCACCTACAAACCCCCAGATATCCAACCGGCAGAAATTGACTTGGACATCAACTGTGAGAAACCATCCAAGGAGGAGATTAGTAAAGCCATTAAACTTTTAAAAGATGGGAAAGCGGCCGGTCCAGATGGTTTTCCAGTGGAGGCGGTTAAAGCCAACATAAACACATCCACAGAAATACTGTATAAATTATTTAGCAGAATCTGGGAGACCGAAGAAATACCAGCAAACTGGAGAGAAGGATACCTGGTGAAGCTACCAAAGAAAGGGGACCTTCAGAAGTGTGAAAACTATAGGGGAATAATGCTGTTGTCAGTACCTGGGAAAATACTAAGCAGAGTCATCCTGGAGAGACTGAGAGATGCCATCGATATAAAGCTAAGAGATGAACAGGCAGGTTTCCGACCAAATAGATCCTGTGCTGACCAGATAGCCACATTACGTATAATAATAGAGCAAAGTATTGAATGGAAATCCCCACTTTATATCGGATTTGTTGATTATGAGAAGGCTTTTGACAGTATTGATAGGGATACCCTTTGGAAATTAATGAGGCATTATGGAATCCCACAGAAAATTATTAACCTAATAAAAGCAACATATACAGATATGAAATGTAGAGTTCTTCATGAAGGTAAACTAACAGATACTTTCGGAATAGAAACAGGAGTGCGTCAGGGATGTCTTCTATCACCTTTGTTGTTCTTACTGACAATAGACTGGATTATGAAGACCACAGTAACTAACACCAGAAATGGAATCCAATGGACTCTGAAAGAGCAACTAGATGATCTGGACTTCGCTGATGATATAGCCCTTCTGTCACATACACGAAATCAGATGCAGGATAAGCTAAACACATTGAATCAAAGGTCCCAGCAACTAGGGCTGAACATTCATAAGGGAAAGACAAAGATATTGAGAATTAACCAAGCAAACGACAACTCGATCTCCCTGGGGAAATCCCACTTCAAGAGGTAGAATCATACACATATTTGGGCAGCAACGTAGACAAAGAGGGTGGAACAGATAGAGATGTTAAAATAAGAATACAGAAGGCAAGAGGAGCTTTCATTGCACTGGGAAACATTTGGAAGTCCAAAGAAATCAAATCTAGAACAAAAATTCGGATATTTAACTCTAATGTTAAAGCAGTTCTACTGTATGGGTCAGAAACATGGAGAACAACTAAAACAATAGCGCATAAATTGCAAACATTCATCAACTGGTGTCTGCGCAGAATAGAGGAATAAGATGGTATGATAGGGTCACCAATGAGGAACTTATGGAGAGAACAAGACAGATTCCAGTGAACGAACAGGTTAAAAAGACGCTGGCGCTGGATAGGACACACTTTGCGAAAACCGGAGAGGAATATAACAAGAAGGGTCCTTGCCTGGAACCCACAGGGACAGCGAAAGAAGGGGAGGCCGAGAAATACATGGAGACGAGATTTGGAGGCGGAGATCAACAATATAAAGAAGAGCTGGAGGAGCTGCAGGAGATAGCTAGAGATAGGAAGACTTGGCATGAGTTGGTTGAGGGCCTATGCCCCAACCCGGGGTAAAAGGCAAAGAGAGAGAGAGAGAATGTAAGAGAGAGAGAGAGAACATGTGAAAAATGAATCGCAGTATTTCTCATGATGGTAGATGTAAAAGTGTTACTGGATTTGCAATTACACTAGCAGATTCGCTTACCGAGATCAAAAACCTTTAGATGAAGATATTCGTCTTCAGGTTCCGAGATCCTATGCTTCTGATTCCCCAACAAAAAGTAAGTTGTCATACATCCTTTTCCTTTAATAAGAGTCTCTCCGCGACTCTTGTACATGTATCCTTGACCTCCTAGCGCTCTGTGGTTGATAATAACAATGAAAATACGATAACTGTGGCAGTGACATAATATGGACTACAGGAACCCTTTGTCTGTAACTAATTTCATAATCCAGGAACAAGCATGGCTTCACAAAAAAATTAACCCCACAACTACAGGGTGTTCAACTTAAAAGCAGCCCCTGTGATCAATAGAAATTTGCCAAGTACGCATTGCATCTCGTCTATTTACTATTTAAACCGGTTCTGACTAACTTGCCCTACGTCACATTTGTTCATCGCCCCTTCCGCACTACAATTACACACCATCACACAACCTTGTCCTATACTACGTCATAACTGAACCTTCTCATTTCCATACATATATGCCAGATTAACTCCATTCACAGGCTGCTTTTATCTTGAACACCCTGTATAAACAATATGGAACGGAACTGATAGAAAAGCAAAGATCAGAATACTAAAGGCATGCAAATTCCCAGTGGTAACGTATGGGTGTGAAGCATGGACATTTAACAAGATAGTGGAATAACATATAAGTGCTTTTGAATATAAGTGTTACGTGTTACATAAGAGTCCTTCGTATATCATGGACAGAGAAGAGAACAAGTATATATATATATATATATATATATATATAGAAAGAACTCAAAATCAAATCAAAGAAAACTGGCTAATTCTACAAATAAGAAAGAGAAAATTGAGGTATTTTGGATCTATAACAAGAAACGAGGGACCGGAGAAGTCCATCATGGAAGGAGCACACCGGCGAAAGAAGGACGAAGACCACGGAGAATATGGATACAGTCAGGATGTAACTGATGGTTTCAGCGTGACGGCTGCAGAAGGCGAGACATCTGGCCTAGGTAGGAGAGAGAGATTCCGAAAGACTATGGGAGGAGAGGGGGTGGGGGAAGTTCTGCTCAGGACAAGCTATGTGATGATGATATAATCTAGCTGGTATCTGGTATCTCTTGTCTCGTCTCATACGCATGTGCCATGAAGCGACGTGGGTAGTTTCAGTTTTTTCTATTCTGTGCCAGGTATGCTGCATTTCTAGTTGTTAGACTTTGATGTCCCAGGCTTCTTCTTCTTCTTCTTTTCTCTTATCCTGTCATGCCTCACAGCGTCAGGATAAAAAGAGATTTCTAGAATGGGTTTTTGTGCGCTTCATAAACAGTGTTTTTGCGCCTCTGTTATCTCTGATGTCCACTTTTTACCTGGACGGCCTTTTGCCGCAGGATATATGGGAAATATCCATTTGCTTTTTGGTCTTCCTATGCCTCTGCGTTCGGGTTGTCGGTTGTTGTAAGCGCAAGATGGTAATAGATTTGGTTTCATTCTCATTAGGTGACCCAACCATTTAATTTGTTGTCTTCTAATATCTTGGATGCCTGGTGTGACTAACGGCATTTCTAATGTTATCATTTCTCAATCTATCACGTCAAGACTAACATTGACGGGTTTTTTAGGCAGGAAACTCACCCAGAACAACGGTTGTCTTTTTTAAAATTAACAGAAAAAAAACTAACAAACATATCGTCATACAATTTTGCCACATGTTGCAAAATACATTGTTTTTGATGATACACAACGTTTAGTGTATGCATTGTAATTATTTGTTTAAAAAATGATTAATTTTTGAAAATATATTAACCCTCCCCCTCCATTGCATCGTGCAGTGGATTTCACTAACATAAGAAGTGCAAAGAATGTCAAACTAGCATATGATGTACAATAAGAAGTATAATGACTTACTTAAAACTTGTTGCACTTATATGTTTCGCCCTAGCACGCCATGACTCTCCATTCTCTCTCTCTCTCTCTCTCTCTCTGTGTGTCTCTCTCTCTCTCTCTGTCTCTCTCTCTCCCTCTCTCTCGATCGTTCTTTGTGGCCATTTTGATCATTCTTATTGTGATATATAAACAGTCTTTGCCAAGAACGTATTTTTACGTCACATCATTCAGCGCCATTTGGAACTCTGGTGCCTATCCTTCGGCGACGTGTCCGATTTCAACCAGCGTTTACTGGGTTCGCTCTGCGTCAGCCTTTGGCTGTCCCAGCCTACCTGCAAGGCAGCAGGTTGCTATTTTCTTTTAGGGTAGCGACCCTTAGACACCCTACCTTTTCGGGTTGTTGATCATCATCTGCCCAGGTTATCTATCTTTTTTTGGACTACTTAGTTTGTCTACCGTCAGTACGTACCCTTCCCTTGTGAGTGGATTTTCCTAACATAAGAAGTGCAAAGAATGCCAAATGATGTACAATAAGAAGAAGAATAACTTACTTGAAACTTGTTGGACTTATATGTATTCGTCCTGGCACGCCATGACTCTCCATTCTAGATGCCGTATTGACTGTATCGCCAAAGAGGCAATACCTTGGCATCTTCACACCAACAACACCAGCAACAACTGGACCTGTGTGAATACCTACTCGGATCTGGAACATCAAGAATGAGATTTAAACAAATTTTATTCACAATAATCACGTTATTTGGCCATGTGGAATACTCTCTGCAGCTGGCGTGCCATTTCTGCAAAGAGGGACTGAGCCATGTTGGGATCAAACCCGGTGAAATTAAATCAGTCCTTCGGATTTAGACCCGTTTAGTCCTAATGTATATAAAACGACGACTATGTCCTTAAACATATCTTACGCCCGCCTGCCCAGCGTGTTCGTAACGCGTTGGACGACGGGTGAAAAGCTCCCTGTGAATGCGGTTCTTCTTCTTCTTCTTCTGCGATCGTTCTAGGCTTGTTTTAATCATTCTCATTGTGATATATAAACAGCCACACATCAGAACGTGATGTACGTGCACCAGCCTTCAGCACCTATTGGAGCTCAGTTGCTTATCCTTCGGTGGGTGTTCGTTTTCAGCCAGCTTTTGATTTACTAGGGTGAGCTTTCCCTAGGGTTCGATCAGCTTTGCCGTATTTTTGGGCTTTGTGATCTACGCCGGGACAGTGAGTTACGCTGTTTATGCCGTTCTGACTGAGAAATATTTATCGGGGCTTGTAAGCTTATCCTCGGACGGCGTCTTACTCGTATAAGACACCGTGTAAAGTATCGGCCTTCGCCAATGTTCAGACCCGAACTTCCTGTTTGATCCGTACATTGTCGGCCTTGCTTTACCGTACATTTTGAGTTTGATCCGGGAAGGAACATTCTCAGCCTCTTCTAGACGCGTATTGGTACGTGGCAATTTGCAATTAACCTCGAAAGCACTGGCATGGGGCCGAGTACAAACAATGTAGAGGGTCGTTTCAGTCGGCACTATCGGCGTAACTGAGGATTTTGCGCTCACCGCCATCACCCGCCCCAGTTATTCCGGGGATGTTAGTTACGACTGCAATCGAACCTTGCCCGGTTGCCCCAAGGCTGGCAGTTCCGTTAGGCATCACCAACCTCAGTTCTTCCGGGGATGTTAATTTTAATCGCACAGTACCTTGCACGGTTTTCCCAGGGCGGGTAGTTTCGTTATGCTCTGAACGCAACTTGTTCTTTTGCGCTCGGCAAACCTTGCCCAGTACATGTATCTGCACCGGGCTACCAATGCGGGTCAGCTGCAATCTTCTCTCGCACCAACACGAGGGTAGACTTTTATTCGTTACAGTCCTGTCTTATTTATTCTTGCCGACGGGCTGGCAATGTTGGCCCCCTCCTCAGGGCTTCGAGCTTCTCCCTACTTGGGCATACGTTTGGTCACTGGATGCACCTCTCATCCATGTCTGAGACGTTTCGTTGCTGTTTCTTTGCGTTCAGGGACTTGGGCAATATCTTGTTGGACATCGGTCAGGAGATTTGTGCATTTTGTTTGTATGTATCTTTATCGTGTTTCCGTACTTGCACTGCTACCCCTACCAGTAGTTTTCTCTCCCCGATCCCTGCCCCTCTTAGCCAGACCGGAACCATAGTCTGTTTCCAGGGTCACCGCGTGGAGGTTGGGGGCAGGGTCTTGTTGCGCGCCCCTCGCTAACCCTGGCTCATGTTACCACCATGACCTCATGAGCCTTTGACCCCTGAATGCGGTTCAATTCCGCGGGCTGCAGAAAAGCCACAGGTTTTCCAGATTTACGGTGTTTGTGGCACCGAACCGAAGGGTTACGATGTCCATGGCACCGAGCCGAAAGCTGAAAAGCTCAAGTGCTTCTGGATCGAAAAAAAAAATAAACAATTATTAAATAAATTAAAATATAACCTAACCCAAAGCAATGATTTTCCCGAAAATTTGTGTCTGTCCCCACCAACAAAAACGATCATAAGCCGCCACTGGTTTCAATGTATTGTATCTCTACAGACTAGACAATGTCCACGCCTGCATGTCGTGTATGTGATTACACACCTTCCATGTAATCAAATGTCATTCATCTTAAGTGAAAATTCTCTGATATCAGACCAAACACTTCACGTCCCCCCCGGTATTTCAATTCAAATGACAATCGTGGCATATCCGTTACAGGACGTTGCCAGAAGCCACAGTAAACAAGTCGATGATTTCCTAGGCACCACTTATACGTTCAGTAGTTTGCCATTGGTTTCTGAACTGGGAGGTCTATTTGTACCGTTTGTAAAAAATTCCACGGGAATAAATTTGTTTCAAAACTGCCCTTCCCGGTATTTGAACCAGGTATTATTGGGCAGTAATCGAGCTCACTAAAAACAAAGCCATAGATGACAGTACTGTAAGATAAAGAGAGATTTAACTGAAATCAATACAACCTGCGAAAACTAGATTATATTTTGCTACAAATAAGAAAGAGAAAATTGAGGTATTTCGGACATATAAAAAGACACCAAGGGCTGGAGAAGACCATCCTGGAAGGAAGCATACTGGCAAAGAGGAGAAGAGGAAGACAACGAAGAAGATGGATTCAGGATGTAACTGATGGTTTGAACATGACGGCTGCAGAGGCGGAACATCTGTCCTACGAAAGAGAGAGAGAGAAATTCCGAAGGCTGTTGAGTGACACAGTTCTGCTCAGAACAAGATATTTGATGATGATGATGATGATCATGGGCTAATTTATTGGCAATGTTATTAACATCATTATATCTTACCTGTAAAGGTTGATCAGTTGCTGGTGATAAAACATAAGCTGCCTGCTCAACCATGTCGAGAGCAAAGTTGGCCACTGGTTGGGCATGGTTGACTGTCCTTTCTGGGACACCGCAGACAACCATGTACGCGTCACCAATGGTCTCTACCTTGAGGTGTAGGGGAGATAATGCAGATATTGGACATTATCAGATGTATATAATTAATGGGAAGGCTAATCATAATGAGAAAATCATAATGTAAAATATGATATTTTTAAAAAAAGTAAAGGAACCCTTTCATACCTCGTGGTATATAGGTCAATACAGTGTTAGGCCTGTATTTTCATTGACCGTCGGCACACCCGATGGGTGCTGTGGTCAGCATCACGCCGGCCGCCTTTACTTTCCCAGAGCATGTCTGGTACCCAGTTGAGGCTGGGTCGACCTGAGAGCCGTCGTGATCGGGAAAAATTCGCGCATTGCGGGAGCTGAACCCAGACCACCAGCCTTGCGAAGCGTGTTCACTAACAACTACGCTACAGCGGCTCTCGAAATATGATATACTAATAACTAACTACTATCAGTGATAATGATTGTATAACTTCTTTCCTTCTCTTCTCGAATCCTGTTTGCCACACAGCGTCAGGTCAAGAGGAGTTTTCTAAAACGAACATCTAACCTATCCACCATAGTTACCCTTTTTTCGATCCAGAAGCACTTGAGCTTTTCAGCTCTTCGGTGCCATGGACATCGTAACCCTTCGGTTCGGTGCCACAAACACCGTAAATCTGGTGAATCTGTGGCTTTTCTGCCATCCCGCGGAATTGAACCCGCACACACAGAGGATAGTCACCCGTAGTCCAACGCGCTACGAACACGCTGGGCAGACGGGCATAGTTACCCCTTAAAGATTGAATTTACAAATGAAGAATTGCCCTCTATTTTCCTTTATACCCCTTGTATTTCACCTCGTCTTCACTATATCTTCACTTTCTCATTCAATTTCACAATATTTCATTCTCTCCCTTATAGGCAAACCTACATCCTTCTATATACACTTTCAAACACTTAATAACTCACGCTCTCATATTTATCCGACCTTTTACAGAATTAATCATTCACCTACATTCGGTGTTACTTATCTCATTATTCACACATCGAGGGGCCTCTGTGGGGATCTATGCGGGTGTCTTGTGGGGTCTCTGTGGGGTCTCTGTGGGGATCTATGCGGGTGTCTCTTGAGGGTCTCTGTGGGTCTATGGGTGTCTCTTTGAGGGTCTCTGTGGGGTCTATGCGGTGTCTCTGTGGGGTCTCTGTGGGGTCTTTGTGGGGGTCTCTGTAGGTGTCTCTGTGGGGTCTCTGTGGGGTCTCTGTAGGGCTGTCTCTGTGGGGTCTCTGTTGGGGGTCTCTGTGGGTGTGGTCTATGCTGGGTGTCTCTGTGGGGTCTCTGTGGGGTCTCTGTGGGTCTCTGTGGGGGTCTCTGTAGGTGTCTTGTGGGTCTCTGTGGGGGTCTCTGTGGGTCTGTGGGGTCTCTCTGGCTGGGGTCTCTGTGGGTTGGTCTCTGTGGGCTGTGGGTCTCTGTGGGGTCTCTGGTCTTGGGGTGTCTCTGTGGTGGGGTCTCTGTGGGTCTCTGTGGGGCCTCTGTGGAGGTCTCTGTGGGAGTCTGTGGGTGTCTGTGGAGGTCTCTCTGGGGGCCTCTGTGTGGGCCTCTGTGGGTTCTCTGTGGGGATCTCTGTGGGGGTCTCTGTGGGGTCTCTGTGGGGTCTCTGTGGGAGTCTCTGTGGGTGTCTATGTGGGTGTCTCTGTGGGGTCTCTGTGGGGTCTCTGTGGGGGTCTCTGTGGCATGAGAGTTAGATGCTTGTCTCCCATTCCAAAGCTACCCGGTTAGCTCCCTCATGGAGCGATAAGGATAGTTATCCGGAGATCCCTGTTCTCAGTGTACGTGAGATCACGTTCCTAGTCATATCGGAAACTGACTATAAAACGTAGGTCCCTTGTTTAATTTGAGCACTTAAAAGAACCCTTGGCAGTTGAAAAATTGAGAAGAGCTTGCTGGAAAGAGCTTCATGAGGAAAACGCTTAAAAATGAAATTCCTACACAATATTTTCACCATCTTCAAAATTAAATCAGGAAACCTGGCCGGTGCTACGAAGTTCATGCCCTGCCGCTGAGATTTTACTGTATTAGAAAGAGATAGGAGCACACATGGTTACTCATCGAAGTGCAATGATGATGGTCCTATCAATCAATCAAACTCTAACACACATAAACGTTCCAGACTCGATCATCTTTACGGTAGAGAACACAATACAAAGAGCTGGAGGATTCAAACACATACCTTATAAACACCATGCTCGTTGGTCTTCTGATCAAACCTGTTGTACATGTTATTGAGCATTGTGACTACGTCCAGGGGAGAACAGGCTGAGGCGATGTTAGTAAATGTGACAATGTCACTGAACAGAATGGTTACTTGATCAAATTTTTCTGAGATACACCACAAAAAAACACATGAAGACGCAGTGAAATAAGAGAAGATGTGAGTCGACTCAAGGTGTCATTTGTTTATTTATCTGTTAGTTTGTGTTCTTGTTTTTTTCACTATCTCTCTCTCTCTCTTGCTCTCTCTCTCTCTCTCTCTCTCTCTCTCTCTCTATCTGTGTGTGTGTGTGTGTGTGTGTCTTTCACTCTGTCTCTCTCTCTCTCCATATGTATATATATATATGCAATAATTTTCATTTTTATTGGCATATATATATATATATATATATATATATATATATATATATATATATATATATATATATATATATATATATCATCATCATCATCAGGTGCCGTGCCGGCTGACGTAGGTGATCATGGATCTCCACAAATCTCTGTCTCTGGTGTTTGCTATTATCTCAGATGTTGATGCTCTTCCGTGTCATGAAGTTAGGCTATCCAAAATTTTCTCTCTCTGTCTTCCTCTGTCTCGTCTCCCTCCGATTATACCGGTTGTTACACAATGTGTTCTCAACCTCTCCTCCTCATCACATGTCCGAAAAATGATGACTATCTCTTTCTTATATTGATGATACGCTTTCTCTATGTCTTGATCTCATTCAGTACCTCCACATTAGTCATTTTAGTAGTTCATGGGATTCTCATCATTCTTCTGTAAAGCCACATCTCTGTGACCCTCAGATATTTTTAGGTTTGTTTGTTTATTGTTCATGACTATATATATATACATATCATCATCATCAAGGTGCGTATCCTTTATAGGACGTTTCTCTCTTTGCAGCACATCTGAAATTCACTCTGTCTCTAGCCAGTTCACCCACTTCGTCGATGGTCATATTCATGGTTTCTTTAATATCTTGTAGCCATCTTCTTCTTGGTCTACCTCTGCTTCTGTATATATGCTTGCAAACAGGTGAAACAGTACAATGACCTAGGAACAGTCATAAAATCTGAGGAAAAATGTCTTACAGAGATTAGTTCAAGAAACACCATGACAAATGCTGCATTTTACAAGCACCCCTCTCTCTCTCTCTCTCTCTCTATCTTATATATATATATATATATATATATATATATATATATATATATATCTATATTTATATATCTAATGCTCTCTTGTGTCTTTTGAACCCCGGTTGGGGCATAGACGCTCAACCAACTCATGCCAAGTCTTTCTATCGTTAGTTATCTTGCAGCTATTTTCTGCGCTTCTGGTTAACGTTAATATATGCCTCCAAATCTCTTCTATGTATATTTTACTCTTTCCTCTCTCACTTTTACTACGGGTTTCAAAAAAGGCCCTCTTGTTATATTCTCCCCTCGGGCCTTCTCAACGTACGTCCTATCCAGCGTCAGTGTCGTTTCTTCACCTCCTGGTTCATTGGAATCTGTCTTGTTTTCCCCATAAGCTTCTCATTTCTGGCTCTATCATTTGTGGCCTTATCTGATTATTCTGTGTCTAGCTAAAACGACGGGTTTGTGAAAGACACTCCTCAGTATAGCCATTTTCCAGAATGGCTCCCTGATTGTGTTCGTAAGAACGTTCATATTGCTACGCTAAGCAATGGGTGGAAATTATGGTAAGTGGTTGTCCTGTGTTTGGTGATTTGTTTTTTCAGAAGCTCCTAACTCTTGTACACTGTCTTTTTATTGATCCCATTCATTGCTTCTGTTGCTTCCCCTGGGGCTCTTACAAACAAACTCCGTGTTCTCATCTGATCCTATCATACCAACTCTTCTTCTCAATTCTGCGCAGACACCAGCCTATGGATGTTTGACATTTATTCGTTATTGTTTTAGGCGTTCGCTATGTCTCTAGCCCATACAGCAGACAGAACTGATTTAACATTGGAATCAAGTACTCCCATATTGCTTATAGATTCCTAATGCTATGTACGAAAATCTACAAATCTAAGGTGGTCAAACCAGAACAAATCAGATCTTAAGAAACCTGTGGAGAGGTTGTGGTAATACTGATTAAATGGGTGACTATTTCCTGTTCATTCTATCACTTCATGCGATACTTCCCCGGAGACAATACGTGCTTGGAGACAGGTATCAGTACTAGTATCAATTTCTTGACATCTTTAGTTTGAATTATGTTTTAGTTTGTTAAGTATTCTGTGTATATTTGTTTTCTTGATAAAGGTCTATGACCGAAACATCGATTGCTGTTTATTTCCATATTTTAATAATTAATATTTCATTACTTATGTAATATTGTATATACCTGCCTTTGCTCAATCGCCATTCTAGATTCCTATAGACTTCTGTAGATATATATTTAACTACCTACTATCTTTCTGCTTGTCTGTATAGAAGCACTGTTCAACCTGGCGCACGGAAGTACTATGCATGTCGTCTATGAGATGCATCCGTGACCTCTACTTTATTTCGCCGTCTTTTTCTTCTTCTTCTTCTTTGCGTTCGTTCTTTATGATCAATTTTAATCACTCTTTGTGATATGTTTGATCTTTGCCATGAACGTGTATACGTTGCACATTGGTTTGGTAGGCTCCTAAACGCATAGACTTCTACATCGCCGTCTTTAACGTTGATTAGTATTTCAAGCGCCCGAATGGTTACCGGGGCCCAAATTTGGGGTGTAAAGAATAGAACCACTGTTACCTGTCACGCATGTCGTAAGAGGCGACTAAGGAGGTTTGGCTGAAATTGGATGTACATGTCCTAAACGTGTAGAAGTCTATGCAT
Organism: Arion vulgaris; assembly: GCA_020796225.1. NCBI lineage: Eukaryota > Metazoa > Mollusca > Gastropoda > Stylommatophora > Arionidae > Arion > Arion vulgaris. The sequence continues at coordinate 18,907,824 of CM036773.1, forward strand.
TTAGGGGCCTTTCAAACCAATGTGCAACGTATACACGTTCTTGGCAAAGATCAAACATATCACAAAAGTGGTTAAAATTGGTCGTAAAGCACGAACGCAAAGAAGAAGAAGAAGAAGTATTTCAAGATAAGAAATGATTTCTAAATAACAGTATGTTTTAGTTTTTCCTAAGCAAAATATGTTTTTAATTACAAATTTAATCCGTGATACATTTTCGTTTGTTATTATTTTTTAAATTAATGTTACTATTAAAAGTTATGAAATCAAATGCTAATTCCAGAGACCGGATCATATTGAAAGGAGCACCATTAAAGGAAGTGAACACATTTACATTTCTGGGAAGTGTTGTCAAACATTCAAGTTTGCACAGATGAAGATGTTAGGGTTAGAATACAAAAGGCAAGATCAGCATTTGCCATTCTGAAGAATATATGGAGTTTAAGAATGATCAGGAATAAAACTAAGATATTGATATTTAACTCAAATGTCAAGGCTGTCCTTCTAAGCGTAGCGGAGACATGGAGAACAACTAATGGGAACACCAGCAAGTTCCAGACATTGATCAATAGATGCCTGCGCCGAATACTCCATCTGCGATGGTAGGACAGGGCTACAAACAGGGAACTCTGGGATAGAACAGGACATCGGTAAGTGGAACAAGAGATAAGGAGCAGAAGGTGGGGATGGATAGGACACACACTGAGAAAGCCCCCTAACAGCATAATGAGACAGACTTTCCGAGGGAACCCCCAGGGCAGTAGAGGTAAGGGAAGACCCAGGAACACATGGAGACGGGAGCTGTAGACGAAATGCAAGAAAATGGGGAGAGAGTGGAGAGATCTGGAAAATAAATATGGCCTTGGATAGGTGGGCTTGGAAGGCTTTGGCTGCGGACCTATGCTTCCCTGGGAGCGAAGGTGAAGAAGAAGAACTATTAATAGTACTTTATTATAATTTGTATTATTATTTATATTGCAATTGTTACATGACGCCTGCGTCTTCATAGCCATTAGTCCACTTACTGGTTATTTGTTACTGAACTGACGTAACAGCACTCCGGGCAGATCCATAGGTGCTCAGTTTATCCCAACAGATATCGAAGGGTATGCATACTAATGGTTCATGTGGCTCGCTGGTTATATACACTTCTCTCTCTGCCCCTCAATCATCCATATCTACTTGCACAACGTGTGCTTTCAAACTCCATAAATCGTTGGATTGATTCAACGTCAATTTTAGTGTTCTCATACTTGACGTTTGAACATTTGATGGTTATATTCTGCTGCAAACTTGTTTCTTGAATCATGAAGATTAGTGATTAGTCAGGTCCGTGTGTTGCTGGGGCTAGCAAGGGGAGAAAAGAATAGTACCACTTCGACCGACAAGGCATGTTTAAATAGGCGACTTAGGTAGGGCCTAGGAAGCTACCTTATTAAGAAAAAAACGTCGCAGAAATCGGATGTGCTAGTCTACTTGTAGCTAGGCGCATAACTGACACAACGTACAATCGATCAGATAACATAAAATCACAGAGAGTGGTTGACAAGTGGTCGATATGGAGCGTTCGAAGAGAAAGAAGAATAAGAAGATGTGCTTGTATAATAAACCTGCTTCAACTGTTTGTCCGTTCTTTAACTGGTTTGCAACTTTTTGTGGTAGCATCTGGTAGAGTAATCTATCTGTTTTCTGTTTCTCCATTTCCAGTTCTCTAGATGTTCTCTTGAGCTCAGCCGTCGTTTCATCTAACTTCTTCCTAGAACGAGAATCATAAATAATAATTATGTCTGCCTCTCTGAAACAAACAAACTATTAGGCATTTACAAACATTTTTGTAATTCTTATAAATTTAATCAATGTAATTCATTAGAATACTAAGAGCATGCATATTCTCAGTGGAAACGTATGTGTGTGAAGAATGGACATTTTGCAATGTTGTAAAGAAACAGATATGTGCTTTGAATATAAGTGCTACAGAAGAGTCCTCCGTATATCTTGAACAGAGAATAGAACAAATAAGGAAATTCAGAAAGAAATCAAAATTAAAGAAAACTGGATGATGGTACACAGAATGAGACAATTAAAGAAAACTGGATGATGGTACACAGAATGAGACAATTGAAGAAAACTGGATGATGGTACACAGAATGAGACAATTAAAGAAAACTGGATGATGGTACACAGAATGAGACAATTAAAGAAAACTGGATGATGGTAACAGAATGGGGACAATTAAATAAAACTGGATGATGGTACACAGAATGAGACAATTAAAGAAAACTGGATGATGGTACACAGAATGAGACAATTAAAGAAAACTGGATGATGGTACACAGAATGAGACAATTAAAGAAAACTGGATGATGGTACACAGAATGAGACAATTAAAGAAACATGGATGATGGTACACAGAATGAGACAATTAAAGAAGACTGGATGATGGTACACAGAATGAGACAATTGAAGAGACTGGATGATGGTACACAGAATGAGACAATTGAAGTATTTTGGACATATACAGAGACAAAAAGGGTTGGAGAAGACCGTCAGGGAAGGGATATCCCGACAAAGAGGATAAGAGGAAGACCACAGTAAAGATGGATTCATGATGTGATTGGTGGTTTGAGCATAACCACTGTAGAGGCGGGGTTTCTGGCCTATGAGAGAGACAAATTCCGAAGGACTATTAGGGTGGCAAAGTTCTGCTCAGGAAAAGCTACTTGATGATTTTGAAATTTAATTCATGATTAACACGGTGTAGGATACTGACAGAAATAAACAAGATGAAATAATCAGGAGCGGCTCGTCATTAAGGGCCAGTGGGGCCCGTCCCCACCAAAGACCGAAAGGGGGAATAACTTTCCGGAATAGACAAATAAGAGTAAATACTCAAAAAACCATGACTTTTCCGAAAATTTGTGTCTGGCCTCACCAAGAAAAATGACCACGAGCCGCCACTGGAAATAATCATACACGGAAAGTTGGAAAAAATTAAACATCGGCACACAAACACGTCTAGCCACATACACATACACACATACATATACACGCAAACATACAAGCAAACACATACACATAAACACACATAAATATAAATGGAAACAATAAGTCAAGAGCCCATCTTCATATCATGAGAAAAATGAGAATGGGGAAGGGTGTGGTAGATATGATTTTAAACCGAATTTGTTTTTTTCATCTGTACGTCATGCAACGTCACTCCTGCCGTCATTACTCCCAGTGTTTTTCTGTTAAACACCCTTTGAGTCTTGGTCGACCACAAACCCAATACGGAAGTGCACAAAAATTCAATTCAAACTGGGGATTTAGAGCCCAGACGCAGCATCATCAGTCCTGTTCGCGTCCAAGGATACATACAGCAGAAACAGATCGGCTTAAATTATCAGTTCGCATTTCTGTTTCAGTAGCTGTTTACTTTTATAAAGTGTGTATCGCCAACCTCACTCACAACCAATCTTTCCTCTTCTGCGTCCTCACTAGACTGGGATTTCGGATTCTATAATAAAAAAAGCAGCCGTCTGCCTCAGATTATCAGCAACACCATACAGTTTGTCTTGAACGCTGGTGTAAGTGAGTCACCTCTTTCTTCTCAAGTCTGCATACTGGTGGCAGTTCTGTAGGATATAATTCCTATAATTTCTGCTTCCCCGTTTGTGCCGACCTCTTCTCACGTTTTGGACACCCTTGTGATGGTAGGTCTGACATTCTTACTGCGTGGCTAAATCTCCGAGGCAGATTGGCGACCGTAGAATCTCGTTACCATTCCTCATTGTGAAGGGTCGTTGCACCATGTTATGCGCCTTACGGCCTTGTGCATCCGTTTTCTGCAAAGCATTTGTTTCGGGTTAGCATTCCCTAGTGGACATGTGCATCCGATTTCAGCCAAACCTCCTTAGTCGCATCTTACGACATGCGTGGCAGGTAACAGTGGTTCTATTCTTTACACCCCAAATTTTGGCCCTGGTAACCGCTCGGCGCAGCCAATCTTATTTAACGTTTCCGACATGCGAAAGGAAACCTTGGTTCTATTCCTCACAATCCTAAAAACCCCATGATGATGTCTACAAAACAAGTGCACTAGCCGCTGAGCTATTGCGGATCGCCCGAGTGGTTACCTGGGGGTGTAAAGAATAGAACCACTGTTACCTGCCATGCATGTCTAAGAGGCGACTAAGGAGGTTTGGCTGAAATCGGATGCATGTGTCCTAATCGTGTAGAAGTCTATGTGATTAGGGGCCTACCAAACCAATGTGCAACGTATACATGTTCTTGGCAAAGATCAAACATATCAGAAAAGTGATTAAAATTGGTCGTAAAGAACGAACGCAAAGAAGAAGAAGAAGCTATTACGGATCTCAATAGGGATATTATTATTCGTTTGTCGTCTCTCTGTTACCGTATTGTTTCCCAGTGTCGTCTCACTGTTACCGTATTGTTGCCCAGTGTCGTCTCACTGTTACCGTATTGTTGCCCAGTGTCGTCTCACTGTTACCGTATTGTTGTCCAGTGTACTGGTTTGATGTTGTTGTCTTGCACTGTTCTGGTGGCTTGGGTAATTGTTATTTTTGCTCTTTGACAGGATTCTGCTAAGCCATCTATTCTATTCATCATCATCAAGGTGCGTATCCTTTATAGGACGTTGCTCTCTTTGCACACATCTGAAATTCACTCTGTCTCTAGCCAGTTCACCCACTTCATCGATGGTCATATTCATGGTTTCTTTAACATATTGTAGTCATCTTCTGCTTGGTCTGTCTCTGCGTCCTGGGACCCTGTCCTCTAATATTGTTCTCTCCAGGCCATCATGACGCTTGATGTGACCAAAGTATCTTATTTTTCTGTATAGTATTCTATTCTATTAGTAAAGTATAAATTTAAAAAGAGCTGATGGAAGTGTTTGGGAAATACATTAAGAATACAGAAAACCAGACACCTACATGTGGCTTTGAAATGAAGTCATGGCGGTAAGAGAGGTATAGAAAGACCTAGAGAGACATAGAGACGAAGTGTAGACAGAGAAAGAGAAGAGGCGGGAAAGATCTGGAATTGACTAAGCTGGTTTGCTCTAGGCAAATCTGGTTCGCGACAATTTGTTGATGCCTTATACTTCAAGAGAAGTTGAGAGAAGAAAAATAATACAGAACATATCTACAAGTATTATTGTAGATCATTCTACCTGCATCACAAAGTCGATTTTTCTTATTATATAAATTGTTGCACCAAGGAGAAAAAAAATTGATTTTTATTTTATTCTGATTATTTTATTTTAAATAAATGCTGAAAAATTGCTAAAAGCAACGTGACTGCACTAAGCTAGCCTCCATTGATGTCATACTCATGGATGTAATAAAATGTTCAAGCGGCTCTTACAGAACAGCTCATCCACCTGTTGGAATTATTCCCAGTTTCAGAAGCTTTGATACTCATCTTCTTCTTGTGAGATAGAAAATCGACAGTACTGAGAAAGTAACATATTAAGTAGACTTTCTAAATCCAAATCATCAACTTAATACGATTTAACACCGACATTTCTTCTTTGTTCTTCCAGCATGTGATCGTTATTTCATTACAATTTTACTTACTTATGTGATCCTATACACACGTTTCTTTGTCGTTATATAATAAACGTTGAAACTAAAATAGATGTTGAATCGATCAAGTTATTTAAGAAGTTTGAAGTTAAGCGTTGTACTTGTAGAACTAGGGTGCCTGAGAGGCAGAGTGAGAGGTGTGTTTAATCAGCGAGCCACGGAAACCATCAGTATGCAAACTCTTCGATATCTGTTGGAGGAGACTTAGCCCCTATGGAGTCTGCCGGAGTGCAATGACGTCAGCTTAGTAATCAATAACCAATGACCATCAAACATCATTATCATCAGTATCACGACAGCCTACCCAAGGTTGTATCCAGATCTGGCCTGGTCTGACCCCCTCAGATTTGTAAATTTCCGTACATCGCCTCATCGTTTGATCAGTAGACATGAAGGATTTAGCTGAAGTAGAGCATGAAGGATTAGTAGACATGAAGGATTAGTAGACATGAAGGATTAGTAGACATGAAGGATTAGTAGACATGAAGGCTCTATCAATCCTTCCTTTCGTTCGCTTGAAATATTGTATATATAATCAATGTTGTTTCTTATATAACTTTTACTGTCTTTCCATCCTTCCTCTCGTTCACTTGTAATATTATCTATATATTCAATGTTGTTCTGATAAACTTATGTTCTTCATCTTCCTCTGTTCTGTAAATTATCTATATTCAAGTTGTTTATAGACCTTTATCTGTCCTTCCTTCCTTCCTCTCGTTCACTTGTAATATTATCTATATATTCAATGTTGTTTCTTGTAGATCCTTTATCTGTCCTTCCTTCCTTCCTCTCATTCGCTTGTAATATTATCTATATATTCAATGTTGTTTCTTGTAGACCCCTTTATCAGTCCTTCCTTCCTTCCTCTCGTTCCTTGTAATATTGTCTATATTTCAATGTTGTTTCTTGTAGATCCTTTATCTGTCCTTCCTTCCTTCCTCTCGTTCACTTGTAATATTATCTATATATTCAATGTTGTTTCTTGTAGATCCTTTATCTGTCCTTCCTTCCTTCCTCTCTCGCTTGTAATTGTCTATATTCAATGTGTCTCTGTAGATCCTTTATCTGTCCTTCCTTCCTTCTCGTTCCTTGTAATATTGTCTATATATTCAATGTTGTCTCTTGTAGATCCTTTATCTGTCCTTCCTTCCTTCCTCTCGTTCGCTTGTAAAATTATCTATATATTCAATGTTGTTTCTTGTAGATCCTTTATCTGTCCTTCCTTCCTTCCTCTCGTTCGCTTGTAATATTATCTATATATTCAATGTTGTCTCTTGTAGATCCTTTATCTGTCCTTCCTTCCTTCCTCTCGTTGCTTGTAATATTATCTATATATTCAATGTTGTTTCTGTATAGATCTTTCTTTTCCTTCTTCCTTCCTTCGTTCGGTTATCTATAATACTATTCTTTGTGAGATAATTATCTATGTATATTTACTATGATGAAATATTAGTAATCTATTACTTATGTAGTAATTATCTGAATACTAATTACTTATCATGAAATATTCATGCTAATCATACTTCTCTGAAAATTATCTTATGACTATTCTTTGAGTTTGAATATCTATAACATTACTGAGTTAAATATTATCTATTAATACTTACATGAGTTGAATATTTTAGTATACTATATTGAGTATGAATTATCTTAACTTTATCTGAGTTGAACATTATCCTGTAATACATTACTGAGTATAAATATTTCTTATAAACTATTTACTTTGTGAGTATGAAATATTATCTATAATCATATACTTATGTGAGTTTGAAATATTATCAGTAATACTATATTACTTGTGAGTTTGAAATATTATCTATGTAATACTATTCTTATGATTGAATATATCATGTATATATTACTTATGAGTAGAAATTTCATGTAATCCCTATTATAGTGAAAATCCTTGTAATACCTAATACCTATGAACTGAATATTATCTTGTAATACTATATTACTTATGTGATATGAATATTATCTTATGTAATACTATATTACTTATGTGATTGAATATTAGTAATACTATATTCTTATGTAGTATAATACTTATGTACATTACTTATTAGTATGAAATATTACTTATGTACTATACTTATATGAATATTACTTATGTAACTATTACTTTTGATGAAATCTTATGTAATACTATCTTATGTTGAATATTATCATGTAATACTATATTACTTATGTAGTTGAAATATTATCTTATGTAATACTATATTACTTATGTGAGTATGAAATTTATCTTATGTAATACTATTTTACTTATGTAATCAAATATTATATTCAGTAAAATATAAAATAATTAAAGGAACCCTTTTTATAGCTCGAAGTATATTTGTTAACTTGTGATGTCATCCTGTCCTATCCTGGATACGGCACATTAAACACGATGACTGTAGCCGTCCCTGGATATTATTAAGCCTCTTGCCTCTAATCCTGGTCTATCTATAACTATTCTGATCTCTGTACTAGATCTTCGTTATCTAGTTGGCCACGGCACCACTAATATCTATACCAGAATAAGATTCTCTACAGGTGTCTTGGAGATATTTTATTTATTTCTGCTTCTATAAGAACAAGAGAATCTCTCTCTCCAAATCAATCATAAATTCAACAAATACCTGATATGTGTCATTCAAACTTTAATTCCTCTCTCAGCTATTCTTACTGAGAACTTAATCATTAACATGAATTGATACAACAATCATATAGAAATCAATAGTTCTCGAGAAATCTCAGGGATTGACAGAGATATACCCTGTCCTATGAAGATAAAATCAAATTCAATCCAACTCACAATTCCATGGTCTCCGCTACTCCGACTATTTTTCTCTAGATCGAGATTCACATTCTCCACAATAACTGACTATTGAATATATAGATATGCCTACCAGAACCGCCCTACTGGTCTGTCAGATCTGCTTCCATGTCTATTGGATCTCTCTACAAATAAAACCGGGTCTGCTCTGCTTGAGCTCCCTCCAAGGAGATGTACCAGGTCTGCTCTGCTTGAGCTCCCTCCACAGAGATGTACCAGGTCTTCTCTGCTGAGCTCCTCCACAGAGATGTACCAGGCCCGCTCTGATTGAGCAGCTGTCCTAGCCTCTGCCTCCATCCGAATCTCTTAACAGAGATGTACCAGGTCTGCTCTGCTTGAGCTGTACTGGCCTCTGTCTGTCCTCGAATTCCGTCCCACCGTATTTATACCAGGCTGGTGTTATGCAATCTATCATCCTCCCAAAAGTACTAGATCGGGGTTGTTTTTCTCAAAATACTGCGCCTAACACTAATCTACGAATTTCATTGGTCTAACTAGATGTCCTCATGTACTTCCGGCTTCTAGAAGATTTTCGAATGTCTCAAATTGTTAATTGTTGAGCGCAAACTTCCACCAATTAATCTGGGATATGCAAACAATTACGTAGTGTTTACTCCCTTCAGTACAAAAACAAGAAGTTGTTTGCGAAAATAAAAATTATAACTGTGTCATTTTTTCCAAAATCTAGTGCTCAAAATAGGCTTGATAAAGGCCTTTTGGTCTAAACGTTGCTGTTTATCGTCACTGTTTCTGTATTTTGTAAAACTATAGTACTTTGTTTGTACGTGTTTTGCTCATTACTAGTAGATTCGTCTCCAAAACTGCATCATTGTAAAATACAGCTGGTCTGTCCCTCTCTGTTACACATTGTGTAATACGGTGTTAGGTTCGTATTTTTCATTGACCGTCGGCACACGATGGGTGATGTGGTCGTGCTGTATAATAGTACAGCACGACCCTTACTGAATGCTCACATTTAAAGTTAATAGAAAATGTTATTGACTTCCACGTGGCACGGCAATCACAAAATATGAAATGTTCGTAAGAGCCCAGAAATAGAACTTGTTTTAAAAAGTACAGTGTAATTTCATCGACCTGATCAAGTCACGCAAATATTAAATTGTGTTAATATTTTAAGATCAAGTACAATCTAAATATCAAAGACTGTATAACTCCCCAATCGTATGTGCTACTTCTGGATTATAATAATATATTTCTGTTTGTCCACCTTTTAAAGTATTATTTCCACTTATTTTCTTTATGTTTTCCGTTTACCTTTAACTTTTGAGTTTAGCATTGCTTTTTTTACAGTTTGTCACGTCTCGTGTGCTCAAAATATTTCAGTAAACATTGTTTGACAGCATTCAATAATGTCGATTAATCTACAACACTAACCAGACTGCAAGAATTTCAATCAAGTGTGGTATAGCTAAACATGAACGCTAGCTGGTAGACAAAGAAGAGTAGTAAACCAATAAAGAACCGGGGTTGTTAGTCGTCACACACTGAGAGAAATACTGAGGGGGAGATCTGAGCACTTATGGACTAATTGGTTCCACGTGCAGTGATGATCATCCAAAGACTAAACTAAAACTAAACTATTCAATATTTTAATTTATATTCCATATTTTGTGTTATTGCTAGAACAGCTTTTTTTCATTTGTTGGTTGTCCCTCTCTATCTATCTTTCTATCTTTCTATCTAATCTGTCTGTCTGTCTGTCTGTCTGTCGTTGGTCGGTCGGTTGGTCGGTCGGTCGGTCGATCGGTCGGTCGGTCGGTCGGTCTGTCTGTCTCTCTGTCTGTCTGTCTGTCTGAAAACCACATTTACGTTCAGTTGCTTGCCATTGCTTTCTGAACGGTGAGGTCTATTTATAGCTTTCGTAAAATCTCACGGAAACGAATTTGCTTCCAAACTTGCCCACCGTGGAGTTTGAACCAGTTACGCTTGGGTTGTGATTGAACTGACTACTGCTTGAGCTACAGACGACCACTAAGTATATTAGTTAATATAAATAAAAAAAAAAACTTAACATTTGGATTTAGAAAAGAATTTGGAGTATTTTATGGAAACTACAACAACGACAATATAAAGAAGATCTGGAGGGAGCTGCAGGAGATAGCAGAATAGGAAGATGGAGAGTGCAGGAGAAGCGGATAGAAGAGTGAGGACTGAGAGCAGAGATAGAACGGAGGTCAGGAGATAGCTGAGATAGGGAGACGGAGGAGCTGCAGAGATAGCAGATAAGACGGAGAGCCAATATCAGATGAAGACGTGAGTTGGTTAACCATCAAGGTTAAAGGCAGAGAGACAGACAGACAGACTGACCGATCGAGTGGTTACCGGGGCCCAAATTGGAGGGTAAAGAATAGAACCACTGTTACCTGCCACGCATGTCGTAAGAGGCGATTAGGGAGGTTTGGCTGAAATTGGATGCATGTGTCCTCTAGGGAATGCTAACCCGAAACAAAAACTTGCAGAAAACGGATGCACCAGGCCGTAAGGGGCATAACATGGTGCAACGACCCCTCACTATGAGGAATGGGATAACGGATTCTACGGTCGCCAATCTGCCTCGGAGATTTAGCCACGCAGTAAGAATGTCAGACCCACCATCACGAGGGTGGCCAAAACTTACTGCAGGAAGAGATCGGCACAAACGGGAAAGCAGAAATCATAGGAATTATAACTTACAGAACTGCCCCCAGTATGCAGACTTGAGAAGAAAGAGGTGGCCCATTTACACTAGTGTCCAAGACAAACTGTATGGCGTGGCTGATAATCTGAGGCAGACGTCTGCCTTTATTAGAGAATCGAAATCCCAATCAGGAGAAGAAGAAGAAGAATTTTGCGTTAAATGCGTTTCGGTACTCTGGGGTGTGAGTAAGAATTGTTGATATGTGATAAAGAATTGATATAAATGAAAGGATGACTTATTTTTGCGTGGTCTTCAATCCAACCCTAGTGAGAACGCAGAAGAAGAAGAAGAATTGAGATGATAGTTTTTGTTTCTGTTGCAAGTGCGATTGTGCGTAACTAGGACTGAGGATGATGATGATGTTGATAATGATGATGATAAAGGTGAAGATTAGGATGATGATGATGAAGAGGATGATGGTCTTCTTCTTCTTTGCGTTCGTTCTTTACAACCAATTTTAATCACTCTGTGTGATATGTTTGATCTTTGCCAAGAACGTGTATACGTTGCACATTGGTTTTAGGCCCCTAAACACATAGACTTCTACACGTTTAGGAGACATGCATCCGATTTCAGCCGAACCTCCTTAGTCGTCCTCTTACGACATGCGTGGCAGGTAACAGTAGTTCTATTATGATTATAATCATAAAGATGATGATAGTTATTGGTTAATGGTTATTGGTTATTGGTTACTAAACTGACGTCTTTACACTCCTGGCAGACTCATAGGTGCTCAGTATCCCCTAACAAATATCGAAAAGTATGCATACTGATGGTTCCGTGATCGCTGATTAAACACACTCCTCACTCTGCCCCTCACGCATCCAGTCCTACTTGTCCAACTGGTTATCGATTCAACATCTATTTTAGTGTCCTCATCAAACAGTCTTGAAGAGATCGAAGAACATCCCAATTATCCATCTTCAACTCCCCAACAATCGTATGATGTTGACAATGAGGGGGATGATGATGATGATGATAATGATGATGATGATGATCTGATCTTCATGTATTATTATTGTGTTTTTGTCTTTCTAACTTGTTTTTTTTTAGCTATCAAAACTTAGAGAAAGCAACAACAAGATAGCGTGAAGTATTGATTGATTGATAGAACAAGCATCTTTACACTTCAACAAATAGCCATATTGTGCTCCAATCTCTTTCTTATACAAGAGGATCTCAGTGGTAGTTCATGATAAAACAAGGCGATGGTACCTGAATATATTTTGAGAATAGTGTAAATGTATATCTCTTCTTCTCTTATCTCCCCTTGAAGCATAAGGCATCAGCAAATTTCCTCCAACCATATCTGTCTTGAGCAAACCAGCTTAGTTTATTCCAGGTCTTTCCTGCCTTTTCCCTTTTCTGTCTACAGTTCGTATCTATGTTTCTCTATGTCGCCCCCTACCTCTCTTGCCTCCTTGATTCCATTTCAAAGACACATGTGGGTGTCTTGTTTTCTGCATTTTTAATCTATGTCCCAACCACTTCAATCCCCTACGTTTTATTTCCTCGTTGATATTGTTGATGCTTGTACGCCGGGTGAACTCAGTACTTGGTATTCTCTGGTCCCAGCAAATTCAGAGATTGTGTGCATAATTTATTATTTTTAATTGTTATTAACGATTGTTTACCCGAGCAGATGCTTTTCAGCCAACTCATTGATTTTCCGTTGCCAATGGTTATTTTACGTGTTCGGTGTGAACATTTGACATTAGTGTTATTGTCTATCTCGGATATAAGGCAGCAGAAGGTTTAGTCAATGATCGAACTGCAGTAGATCGATCGGATGTACCAGTTACCAAAAGAAAAGGATGATTAAATCAATCAGAAGGCCACCAATACTATCACTAAACGACTACCTAAATATTAGCAGATTAGAACAAGTTATCATTATGTGCATTAGAACATAACGCAACTCTTTATCAGTTATATGAGGACTATCATCATAGCACACGGAATATATCCACACATCGGGATAGGTGCTCCGATCTCCGCCTTAACAAATCCAGTAGCTTCCAGTGGCCCAACACGCCAGTTCGATGTTGATTAATCAATCTCTTAGCATATTTGGTATGTCGTTCTTTTCGGGCTGCACCAATATCGACAACAATATCTCTCAATCTGACAATCTGATCAGTGACTGAGATTCACAATCCTGTGAAACTCTTCTGTTCGAAAATACTCTCTGTGCGTAAAAATGTCATTTCGATCCATAACAAATTTCCTCCAACCAGATCTGTCTTCAGCAAGCCAGATCGTTTGTAATATGTTTTTAATGACGATGTTGCTATCCCCATCTACAACAACACAGAAACCACATTTAACGACATGACTGTTGCATGTAGAAATACTTAGTCCTTCTTTTGAGAGTTTTCTACGTGACTATTTTATCTTCTCATATGTCGCAGTTAATTTCACATTAGTCTTACTCAATGGGTAGTATATCTCAAGTGTCATTCAACATCCAACAGATAACTTCATATTAAACAGAAATTAAATGTAAACATCAAAGGATTATAAAGATTAAACCTCTCTGATGTTAAACGTTATATTAGCAGCATATTAAAATGCTCTGCGCTGCAAGGTCAGGCGCTAAATGCTATCACTCTATTAGCCCATATTCATCTATTCTTAATGTCTATTATTTATATAGTACTTAACTAGTTTATGAGCGTTAGGACTGCAAACATTATTAGATATAAATGGACACCATCACCGTATTGCCCCTGTCCAAGTTAAAACCTCGTAGTAATTATAGTAATATATGCATAACAAAGCTGTGTCACGTAATTATAGGAACCTTTATAACAAATATAAATTAATCGCTCCTCAAGTAAAACTCTACGTGTTGTTAGTAAACATGAAGTTTAGTAAACATGAAGTTTAGTAAATATGAAGTTTAGTAAACATGGACGTATTCTCGAACTGACCTTATTAAACAGACACAATTTACTTTGTCGAGTTCATGAAAAAAAAACTGAAAATCGTGGCATATCCTTTACAAAACTTAGCTATCAACCACAGTAAACGAGTCGTTGATTTTTTGGGCACTACTTATACGATGGAGCCAATTTCCCGTCGAGTTCATAAAATTCTTTTTAAACAGAAATTACGTGATACACACACCCATAACGGAAATATTTAAGCTTGGCAACCTTATAGTGTAGACTTGGACAATTCCGTATTTGGGCAAGATATGGTAATTACGCATTCGTGGTGGCGAACTAGGTCTAAAGATTTAAAGACGAAGGATTTGCTTCATTATACCTGGTTTTGCCCATACGGCTTGATCAATTTCCACAGAAATAATACGTAACCTGCCGAAAGTATTGCACAAAGCACAAACTCTGTAACTCCGGCAACAATACTAGACAGTGATGAAAAGTCGTAAATGGTTTGGACATGTGTACAGATAGATCATGTCTCAAGAAAAAAGACTTGGCTGCACACACCTGGACATGCTTGAGTGCAGGGTAACAAGCAGGTAGACTTTCTCGCAAACAGTACCCCAACTCAAGCGTGCAGAAGTATGAACAGAGCTGATATCATCAATGCGGTTCGCTCTCATTTATGTGATGTGGGCGAGTCTCAGACACTGGAACGAGTGCGAGAATTAGGAACTAAGTTTGGACATGTCAGAGAGTGTCATCTTCGTGGTAAAGAGCGAGGGTATGTTAATGAACTTCTCATGGGTACGGTGATCAAATTTACGTTAGGATGGCTGCTGCAGCGGAGGACAGAGCACGAATGGGATTACCCAATGTGTCATGACATCGATCGTATAACATAACTTTCAAAAACAGTTCTTTAGGTAACAGTCGAGGATGACTGGAGAAGAAGAAATCTAAGAGAAGCATTGGCTGATAACATCAATGATTTGTCAGGAAATGTTATTGGTTACTAAACTGATATCACAGCACTCCGGGCAGACCCATAGCTGCTCAGTCTCCACCAACCTTATGTTGAAGGGTATGCATAGCGATAACTCCTATGGTTCACTGGTAAACACCCTTATCTCTCTGCCCCTCAAACATCCAACACTACTTATATAACATGTAATTCCAAACTCCTTAAATCGCTGGATTGATTCAACATTTCTTCACAAAACAGAGGAAGATTTTCGTTTTTATTTCCAGATTTTCATTAGAAACGTTTGTTTTTAGTCGTCCATTTGTTGGTTTTTTAAATGTGTCACTCCTGTTGTTCGTTTGCTTGATAAAGGCCTTGTTGGTCGAAACGCTGCTGTATTTTGTCATTGTTTTTGTAATTTGTAAAACTACAGTTGTTTGTGATTACGTGTTTTGCTGATTGATTCAACATCAATTTGAGTGTCTTCATCAAACAGTAGCTCGCCAAGAGACTGAAGAACATCACCCTTGTTCATCCTAAACTCTCCAACAATTGAAGCTTTGGTGAGGAAACCGCTTAACCACAATCATTCGCCGAACAAAAAAATACATTTACACTACTATATATGGCCTTTTTCGCCTTTATAAACGGTCAAATTGTTAGTGTTTTACAGTAACAACTTTTGAGTTTGCACTTTGTCTCCCTTGCATTTCAGCTTGTCTGTGTTTAAAATAGTCTGCACCTTTGCGTAATGTTGTTTACCACATAACTCAGTCATCAGCCAGTTTTTCCTTTTTGTTTTGGCCGATAGAAAAGTTCTTTATTGAGGCCTTGTAGACATTCTTATATTCAAGCAGTCGGCACAAACGGGGAAGCAGAAATCATAGGAATTGTGTCCTACAGGACTGCCCCCGGTGTGCAGACTTGGGAGGAAAGAGGTGGCCCGCTTACAACGGCGTCCAAGACGGACTGTACGGCGTGGCTGATAATCCACAGCCAGGCTATAGCCCGGTTTATAGTAGTTTATAGTTGGCTCTGGATAATCTGAGGCAGACTGCTGCTTTATTATAGAATCAGAAGTCCAATCTAGTGAGAACGCAGAAGAATAAATATTCAAGCAGTGATCTGCATTCGTGCCTCCTCCCTACTGAAAACTCAGAGAAAATCAATTGCTGTGGTATGCGGCTATTGTATATTCTTCTCACATGATCTAGCCATTTTAGTCTTCCACTGCTGAGCACTACTAATTTCCATATCTAGCCATTTAGTCTTCACTGCTGAGCTCACTAAATCTTCAAAGATCTAGCCATTTTAGTCTTCCACTGCTGAGTTCTACTAAATCTTCTCACATAATCTAGCCATTTTAGTCTTCCACTGCTGAGCACTACTAAATCTTCTCACATGATCTAGCCATTTTAGTCTTCCACTGCTGAGCTCTACTAAATCTTCTTACATGATCTAGCCATTTTAGTCTTCCACTGCTGAGCACTACTAAATCTTCTCACATAATCTAGCCATTTAGTCTTCCACTGCTGAGCCTACTAAATCTTTACATGATCTAGCCATTTTAGTCTTCCACTGTTGAGCACTACTAAATGAAATGAAAATCGTGGCATATCCTTTACAGGACATAGCCATCAACCACAGTAAACTAGTCGTTGATTTTCTAGTCACCACTTATACGTACAGTAGTTTGCCATTGTTTTATGAACGGTGTGGTCTTTTTTTACCACTAATTTGCTTCCAAACTGCCTGCCGCGGAGTTTGAACCAGGTACGCTTGGGTTCACTGCCGCTTAAGCTAAAGACAACCACTACTAGATCCAGGAAACAAAATAATTTTTTTTTAAACTTTATTGTCATTCTAATAAAATTGAAATAATTAGGGACATCTATTAGTAGTAAAATTGAAACAATTATGGGAACAAAGCACCAGCAAAATATTAAAATTAAAATTATTAAGAACATGCGTTTCTCCAGTGGATATTTATGGTTGAGAATCATGGACCATTACACAAAAACAAGAACGAAAATCCAGTCCTTCGAAACTAAATGCTACAGAAAGATCCTACGAATACCATGGATAGAAAAAATAAAGAACACTGATGTCCTGAAAGAACTAAATGTTAAATAGATTTGGTTGATAAACAACATACTATACAGACAAATTAGATACTTTGGTCACATTAAGGGTCACGATGGCCTGGAAAGAACAATATTAGAGGGCAGGGTCCCAGGACGCAGAGCAGACCAAGAAGAAGATGGTTACAAGATATTAAAGAAACCATGAAAATGACCATCGACGAAGTGGGTGAACTGGCTAGAGACAGAGTGAATTTCAGATGCTCTGCAAAGAGAGCAACGTCCTATAAAGAATAAGCACCTTGATGATGACTATATCGTATGTTACAGCCCCCCACGCAATATTTTAAAAACACTTCAGCTCTTTGAATTGTTACTCACGTGATGTCGATCTCAGCATTTCTCTGTTGATACAACAGTATCATCTCCCTGGTGACGTCATAAAGTGGAATGTCCGCCATGTAAACATTCATCCGTTTCATCTCTTTCAGTGACGTCAGACGTGGGGAACCAATGAAAATCATAAGTTTAGATTCATCCATCCAAATCATCTGGCCTGGGTTTTTTTTGTGATTAAGAAAGAATATTGTTAGAACGTAAGGCTTAAGCGTTTGGCTATCGACTTGGACACAAAAATGGTTGCAGGTTCAATCCTCGCTTTACCGTTTCCCCAGGTGAGGAAAGGAATTAGCCCTCCTACCTTCTGCAAACTAGGTGGGGTATTGCTAGAGCGTAAGGCTTAAACGTTCGCCTATCGACTTGGACACAAGAAGGGTTGCTGGTTCAAATCCCCATTACTGTTCCACACTGGAGGAAACGAATTGGCCATCCTACCACATGCACACTGGTTGAAAATTGCTATAGCGTAAGGCACAAGAGTTTACCTATCGACTCGGGCACAAGAGGGTTAGGGTTCAATAACAGACTCGACGATTCATACGTGAGGAAAGGATTTGCCTTCCTACCTGCTGCACACTAGGAATAGATTACGCTTTAATCCTTTGGCTTTCCAGATTTTATTAAGCATGACGAAAGTTGACAAATGAAAGTTGAAAGATGCAACAAAGCAAATCAAATGATAGGGCAAATGGCGCCAATTTTAAGATGCAAACACGTCACCATGAACACAAAAAGAGCAATGTTCAACACAATCTTTCTCCCACATTATGTTACCAGTGCCAAACCTGGACGCTGACAACAAACGATAGAAGAAAACTAGTCACAACATAGATGAAGTGTCTACGCAGAATGCTGGGTGTAACAAGAAAAGACCGGTTGAGAAATGAAGACATCAGGAAAAAAGTGGGTACAACATCAGTACTAAACCATCAAGAAACAACAAATTAAATGGTTCGGTCACGTAAGCAGATTACCACCAGACAGTGCACCCCAAAGAGCAATGCTGCTCCGATACAATGGGTACAAAGCAAAAAGGCCGGCCACGCAAAGATGGACCTCAGAGATAACAGAGGCGACGAAAGAGACTATCTACGAAGCGCATACTAGGGCCCGTTTTAGAAATCTCTTCCTGACCTGACGCTGTGAGGCATACAGGATTCGAGAAAGAAGAAGAAGAAAGTTGACTTGCTTTCTTTATTTTTTTCAATGATGTCATTTTCCGAATTGCAGTCCTGCGATACTGTGCTTCCATTGTATTCAAATTCCTGAACCTCTGATGGGAATTGTTTGGGTTCGAGGTCAGCTTGATCAAATATTCTCGGTTACAGTCTACCCTGTTCTTTTACTTAGAGATCTAAATGATAAATATCTCTGAATTATCTGAAAAGGAAAGCAAACCTTCACGCAAAAATCAGTCAGAGACGCAAAATTAATCGCTATGACTATGTCTGAATTCATAAGGCGAACAAGAACACAAAAAAAGACTTACCTTTCATACTAAAAACATTGTCATCTTTGTTGTCTTTTCCGTTGTTTATAGCAACCACAAAGATGGCGTTGATAAATTGTTTGATATTAGCAACTGTAAACAACATACGTGGGTAAAGTATACGAAATGAGGAAGTCATACTCATCCCTGACTGTAGCCGGACAGGGGACAGTTTGGCTACACTGCACCCAAACTGATGAAGACGGAGATCCTCGTTAAAGATCAGATGATATGGAAATGTTGAAACAAATTGACTTTTAGTCAATGTAATTGGCGCGCTGGAAAACAAAGATATAGGTCATTTACAGGTAACATGGAGGTTCAATCTTCTTCTTCTTTTTTTTGTTCTTCTTCTTTTGTTGTCACACTGCTACCGGGTTGTTGCCCAGTGTCGTCACACTGCTACCTGGTTGTTGCCCAGTGTCGTGGTTTTCTGTTTTTGTCATGCGCTGGTCTGGTGGCTTGGGTGATTGTTATTTTTGCTCTTTGACATGATTCTGCTATGCCATCTAACCATCTTTTTCGTGGTCTCCCTCTCGCCTTCTTTCCTGATGTTCTGTTGTAGAAGACTCTGTATACTGTGGAGTTTGGATTCTGTATGGAGTATGTATACTGTGGATTCTTATTAAGTGGCCAAACCACTACATTCTTTGTTTCTCAATGCAATTCAAGCAATGTTCTGTGTCAACTTTCTTTCTTATGCTGATGTTGGTGAGTCTGTCTTTTCTGATGTTGTTGATAGCTTTTCGCAGGCACCGCATTTCACATAAATTTATTTTTTGCGACTGCGCTTTGCTCATTGTCTATGTTTGGCTCAGATCAATCAAATGAATAAATTGTTAAAATACGAAACCAATTAGTTTTACACATTGTTATGACTGTTTGTTATATGAAATGTATCTTCCATCTTTTCACTGTTGAAGGCATTTTGGATGTAACGTTTATTTATCATATTGTTGCAATCTGTAAGACTATATTGTTCAAGTGAGCAATATATGTCAAATAAAATGATGTAGTTGTGAGTGATCCACTGTCGGTAACCAAGAGCCGCAGTAGCGTAGTTGTTAGGGAACTCATTTCTTAGGTGTATGGTCTGGATTCGATTCCATAGTGGGCGTGATATATTGTTTAATGTAACGGCTCTCAGGTCTACCCAGTCTCAATTCGGCAGGAAAATCACTGGGAAGTAAAATGGGACCGGTGTGATGTTGACCACATGACCCATCGTGTGCTACGTTACGTGTGAAAATATCTTCAGCATCTTCAAAATTACATACGGGACCCTCGCCGGTTCTACGGAGTTCGTGCACTGCAACTGAGATCTTCCTGTGTAAGAAAGAGATCGGAGCACACATGGGTACTCACCGAAGTGCAATAATGATGGTCCTATCAATTAATCAATCAATTAACCTATCGTGTGCCGACGGACAATAAAAAATACATACAGGCCTATGACTGTACTACTCAATTTAGCTCGAGGTATGAAAGACGTTTTCTTGACTTTTTGCTACTTTGCGGTCGGTAAACTATTTGTCTATTGTCGATTGTTTATTGTCTTTCCCCAGGTGGATGCTGGAATTGGCCGTTAAGCGTACGAGTGGACGCTTTAATTTGCGTTCCATTACCTGATGAGTCGCCCTTGTCTAAAAAAAGAGCTAACCACTGCTCTTTTTTTTTGTTCCGATCCAGAAGCACTTGAGCTTTCAGCTCTTCGGCTCGGTGCCATGGACATCGTAACCCTTCGGTTCGGTGCCACAAACACCGTGAATCTGGGGAACCTGTGGCTTTTCTGCCAGTCCGCGGAATTGAACCTGCACACACAGAGGACTAGTCACCCGCAGTCCAACGCGCTACGAACACGCTGGGCTAGCGGGCAACCGCTGCTTTAAAAACATCAAAAAGATAATAGCTTAAAGGAACTAACTGCAAACAATCAATACACCAAATATACACGAATTATTTTCGAGAGTAATAATACAGAGGATACCATTCCACTGTGGTATACTTGGCAACGAGACAAATGACATTTCGGCCATGACAGGCAATGAGGTATCCCACAGCACCATCAGCCACTCTAGAGTCCGAAGGCCCATAAGTTTATAGTTGACTCTGCCACAGCCAACTCTAGATAACTAGGCTAGACAACTAACCGGGGAATGCCTGACCCAGATCAGGAGGGAGGGGAGGGAATATATATATGTTTGATAGAACACTGCAAGCTTTTTGCAATTTTACTCAATTCTGTGAGTCTGTGGTTATTTATTGGTGAAAAATATTCATATATGATATTTCTTATTGTTAAACTTAACTTGTTGCATAATATAAACTTGATTTAGCATTTTGTGTTGATTTTAAAATGAATTCATCTATATACACCAATACTGGAATGCGAGGTTACGTGGTGTAGTTGTGGTCTGATTTACCATTATTCTTACCTGAGTCCGAAGGGCCCATAAGTTTATAGTTGGCTGAGGCCCTACCCAGACAATACTATTATGGCATATATGTAAACGTACATGTCCATCTTCTGCGATGTTACTACTCCGATGTGTGTCATAGACAGGGAGGTGCGCTGGATGCTTTCCCCTGTCCTTCATTGTTTGTTTTGAAGTGTTGTTCCAGTTGGACATATTTCCAGTCCATTCTTACATAACTGGCACAACGTGAAAATCGCTCTTAGGCTTAGATCACATACAAATCACAAAGAGTAGTTTAACAAGTGTTCGAAACGGAGTGCTCAAAGAAAAAGATATGTATAAGAAAGAGATCACATGTAACGTTACTAACTTACTTACATCTGGGATTCATCCAACACTTGTAACACTTGCTCGTTTTTGTAAACATTAGTAACATTAGTAATAGATTGCTGGCTCTGTTCATCGATGACCACACGAAAGACCACGTGATTTTGCACTCTGTCCAGATCTAACATCTCGGTGGTCTCGTTGAGTATGGTTATCTCCACTTGTTGGTCAAAAATTTCTCTGGCAACCGCCTTAAGTACACCTGTCAGAAACAAGTCAATAATACAATAAGACACCTGTTTTAGGTTAAAAGTGCCGTGCCTGGACCATAAAGAGATGTAATCCCCGACTTAATTAACAACCTTCTTCTTCTTACGCTCCATATCAACCACTTGTTAACCACTATGTGTGATGTGTATGTGATCTGAGCCTAAGAGCGATTGTACGTTATTTCCAGTTACTTACTTACTTACATAATCCCGTCATGCCTAGTGACACATGGGGCTTCAGAAAGGACTTTCCATGCTCTCCTGTCCCGTGCAACCTTCAGCGCAGAGCCCACGTCAGAGATGCGGTGTCCAGTTCCTCTTCCATCATGCGCCTCCATGTTGTCCGTGGTCTGCCTTTCTTTCTCTTTCCCTCTGGTGTCCAAGTGAGGGCTATCCTTGCAGGCATTTCTTGTCTCATTCTCATAACATGTCCGAGCCATTTCCATCTTCTCTTTTTGAGTATGTCATTCATTGCCTCTTGTCTTGTGTCTTGGAGTAGTTGGTTATTTTATTTCCAGTTATGCGTCTACAAGTAGGCCAGCACATCCAATTTCTGCGATTCTTTTCATTTAATAGTGTAGCTTCCTAGGACCTTCATCAGTTGCTTATTACAACGTTTCTTGTAGGTCGCAGTGGCCCCGGCACCACAGGGGGTGACTTAACAAACAAAAGTAAAGAACAGTTGCTGTTTGATGTTAAGTGTTTTGTATTATCTATGTAGAGATCATTCTGAGTGTTCTTGTTTGTCTGTTTGTTTGTGTGTTTTTTGCCAAAATGTCCTTCATATTTGGTCTTTTATTGATTGACCGATATACCCATCATCATCATTGCACTTCACTGAGTACCCAAATGTGCTCCAATCCCTTTCTTACACCGGAAGATTTCAGCGACAGAGCACGAACTCCGTAGAACCGCGAGGGTCCCGATATCTGATATAATTTTGAAGATGGTTTTACAATTTTATAGGAAATTTTTTTCTTATATCTTTCATGACTTGTGCCGGGCTGAGGCTTAGCAGCCTACTCTCAACTGTCGTGTTCTTTTACGCGCTCAACTTGAACACTTCACTAGGACTAGCAACTTGATCTTACCTACACTGAGAATATGTTGGATGGTCTTTATTTTTCTTCTCTCGATCACCCGGTATTAATTCAAGCGTAAAGTCATGACTCCTGGTATTGCGCTTCTGACTGATTTTTACGTGGGCCTATATTACCCTTTGCAGGCATCCCTCAACCATATGGACATCCTCCAAGACTTCCGAGGAACTTGAAGCTTAGATCCTTCAAGATTGATCGTTGCAGGAGACCTAATGCCCGTGTAAATCTTTCTCGGACAGAGTTAGTTTTAGTGAGGCATATCGGGTGCCTTCTCTAACGGCTTTCCTGTCTTTGTTGGATGGTCTGATATCGTGGTTCGTCAAAAGATCGACGTCAGAACTGATTAAATTTACCAAGGAGAGAGAGTTGTAGAGAGACACGATCGCATACGCCGACCGGCATGACACGTGAGTTATGCAAATATATGACCTCATGAATATGTATGTGGATATGTTTCTTATTCCTAATTTCTAGTGACAATATGTTTACTTGACCTTTGACTAATGGGTGGAGGCCTGTCCTGGAGCTGTAGTAGTGAAGTGTTAGGCTTCCATCTTTGTTTGTTTCACATCTGGAAAGGACAACAGCATGGCAGAGATGAGAAGAGACATCAATTAAATTAGGTGACAAAATACTTGTGTGACGTGACAAACTGATAAAATACTTGTGCGACGTGACATATAGTGATAAAATACTTGTGTGACGTGACAAACAGTGATGAAATACTTGTGTAGCATGACAAACGATGACAAAATACTTGTGTGACGTGTCAAAAGATGCCACAATACTTGTGTGACGTGATTAAAACTGATAAAATACGTGTGTGACGTGACATACAGTGATTAAATACTTGTGTGGCGTGACATACAGTGATTAAATACTTGTGTGGCGTGACATACAGTGATTAAATAATTGTGTGACATGACAAACACTGATGACATACTGGTGTGACGTGATAAACAGAGATAAAATTCTTGTGTGACATGACAAACGATGATAAAATACTTGTGTGACGTGACAAACGATGACAACACACTTGAGTGACGTGACAAACGATGACAAAATACTTGAGTGACGTGACAAACGATGACAAAATATTTGTGCAATGTGGCAAACCATGAGACAAGAAACGAAAGAGACAAGTACAAAAGAAGATGGAAAATTATAGAAGAATGGTAGTATTGGAAAAACGAAATACTCATTGAAGCAGCGAGAAAACAAAACAAAACATTGAAGTTGCCAGAAAACAAACAAATCATTGAAGTTGCGGGAAAAGAAGTAAATGCATTGAAGTACCAGACAAACATTGACCGTGGAAATCCTGGGTTTCGAGGCCAATTTGGGTCAAAGATTTCCTGTGTGCCTGCAGTTGGACTAGAGCAGCGTTTTCCAAAGTGGGCGCTACCGCCCCCTGTGTGCGCTGAAGCCTTCCAGGGGGCGATGGTGGGTTCAGAAGCATTTGGGTGGAGTTTTTTTCTTGACTTTGATATTGAATAATCATTAAAAATTTGAATTCTGCATTTTAATTCATCTTTTGCCCATCTTACATGATCCATTTTTTCATCAATTTTCTATTTTACGTACACAATCATTTAAAAATTGACCATGCATGATTGAAATATATATCAATTTTCTATATCAAAGTGAAAATAGAGCATGTATATATATATTTATACATGGGGGAACAGGAGGGCGTTGGCAATCTGTTATAATGGGGAGGGGGAGTTACAAAGTTTATGTCGTGAAAAGTGGGCGGTGGACCGAAAAAGTTTGGGAATCTATGGATTAAAGGAAACCTTGATCATTACTTGAAGATGAAATTACTAGTACCTCTGAAGACAAAGTAAGGATCGCCTGAATAGCGAGAGACGCTAGTGATAAGAAAAGCAAACCTTCAAGCAAAAATCATTCATAGATGCCATATTAGGACACATGACTGTGCCTAAATTCATAGCTAACGAACGTAGAAAAAAATGTCCTCTTGCTCCCGTCGTTTTGATCATTCCCTTCTCGTCTTCCAATAATCATGTCCTCTATTGTTGCTGTCCCGAACAACTGTAACGGTTAATGCAGCACTGTCCAACTCCCTTGGGTGCCACGGCCTATATGTCATAGATTCATGGCGCCATATTTTGCGCTGTTAACTTTAACATTAACCAGATTTAAAGAAAAATCAACTTTTCTGGTTTTTTGTTCGTAGTATTCGTATGAATGCGATCCTCCCGTTTTTCAATTTTGTTTTATTTTGTAACCATTCTACTGACTCCAGTGGCGTCTATAGCTTAGGGGATAGTGACTCGATCTATTAACCCCAACGTTCTGAGTTCGAATTACGCTGCGGACAGTTTGATTGCAAATTGTTTCGCGTTGATTTTAACAAAAGGACGATGGCACCACCCGTTCAGACAGCAATGGCAATCTACTGAACGTAATAATGCCTAGAAAAATCACAATCAGCGTTAAAAAACTGGGATTGATTCGCAACATCCTGAAAAGGATAGCAATCAACTTTTTCTACTGACTCCAAACACCACTCTTTTGCTTTTTGCTCCTGAAGAAAGCATCGACATCTCAACTATATTATCATTAATATTGTTATTATTATTAGTCTTGTCCTTCACCATCGCACCTAGGGAAGCAGCATAGGACCGCAACCAAGGCCTTCCAAGCCTGCCTATCTAAGGCCATCTTTTCCAGATCTCTTCACTCTCTCCCCATTTTTTTGCATCCCGTCTCCAACTCCCGTCTCAATGTGTTCCTGGGTCTTCCCCTACCTCTAGTTCCATGAAGGTTCCATTGGAGAGACTGTCTTCTTATGCTGTCATGGGGTTTCCTCAGTGTGTGTCCTATCCATCTCCACCTTATGCTCCTTATCTCTTGTTTCCCTTGTCGCTGTCCTATTATTATTAGTGGTTATTAGTAAAATAATGAACATAGAATGGAACGAATTCACGAGAAGTGATGGAACAGAGAAATGTCTGGTCAATTCTTTTCTTCAAACGCTCCATATCGAAGACTTGTTAACCACTCTTTGTGATATGTATGTGATCTGAGCCTAAGAGCGATTTACCAGTTATGAGCATACACGTAGGCCAGCACATCCGATTTCTGCTACGCTTTTTTTTTGGTTTACTTGGGTAGCTTCCCAATGCCCTTACCTCCGTCGCCTTTTACGACATGCCTTGCAGGTTGCAGTGCTACTCTTATTTGCTCCTTTACGAGCCCTGGCAACATACGGCGCTTCAAAGATTCGATATTCTTAATTATATTTCGTTCCAAAATTCGTGATCACACTTAAGGTTTAATTTGAACGAAATCTATCTGATGGATACAAGTAATTTTTTGCATGCTGTCTTATATGCCTCACGACGTTACGAATTCATGTTTAACTAATTGGTAGGTAGCTTAGTTGATGCAAAAAACACTTTTTGTTATATAATTTTGCATAAGCACAACAAAATGATAATCAAAGTTTAGAATTTACAGTAATACACAAAATGGTGGCGAATGATTGCAAAGGCGTATCCCTAATACATATTATAAAAGAAAGGTCACATAGTGAACAAATGATACCTTCCACTTCTATAAATGAAAGTAAATGTTGCGTACATACACCAATGACAGTCGGTAGGAAACATTGTGAACTGATTAATTCCACGGGATTCCCGATTTTGACTCGCACTGAATTGCGTGTTGAACACGGAAATGCTTAGTTATAGACAAACTTGACAATCGTACTGTAAAATTTCGACAAATATACCAGATCAACATTGCGGTAAATTTAGTAATAACATATAATAAAATTCTTACAGAACTAAAGGTTTGGGTGGGCAAAAATACTTTTGGAAGGTCGTCACTGTTACCTATATAAAAATGTAAAAATCAAAAATGTATGTCAAGTGGATGATTTTATATCGGTCGGTAAAGATGATCACGAATTTTGGAACGAACTTTTTTTTACTACTTATGTTGTAGTCCATTATTCACATCGCTATGTTGCTTCCTCCCCCAATCAACAACAAATATGGCATGTCTTTAGTAGTTTTACCTTTGTTTCCTTGATAGTGTTATCGATTAGTATGCTATATCCAAACATGTTACAATATATATACACGCAAGCAATTATCACTATCTGGAGCAGACAATAGCGATTGAATAATAAAAAGAACGATCACGAGAGAGAGAGAGAGAAGAGAGAGAGAGAGAAAGAGAGAGAGAGAGAGAGAAAGAGAGAGAATAACAATATCTGTTTTCTATGTTCTTGGTTGATGAAAATATATTGACTGAAATATTGATTTACTCATGTTGATGTTCGTAGTAAAACTTCGTTTAAATGTGATGGGAAATTTTGCTTTTGTTATGCAGTTTTATATAAATCTTATACTTTATTAGTTTATCGTTTGCATCATCGTTCTCAATAGAAACTTCCATAGAGTAGCAGGCAATGCTACGATTGATAATGGATTGTCTATGGACAAAAGCGACATCATCAAGAGAAAACATGTTAAGTGTGGACATGCCAGACAGTGTCGTCTTCGTGGTAGAGAGAGAAGATATAATAATCAACTTCTCATGGGTACTGTGAGCAAATGGACTTTGGGATAGCTGCTGCAACGGAGGACAGAGCATGAATGGAAATGTCCAATGTGCCATGACGTCGATCGCATAACATAACATAACATAAAACATACGCTCTGAAGATTCCAACGAAGAAGATAAAGGGTATACTCTATCTCTATCAAGTTGTGCATACCGTAGGTGCGGCAAGACGGGAAAGCCACGAGAGAAAACCCAGTAGATACATCAATCAACATACAACAGGAGTTGTTTGCCTGAACACACTGAGATACATGCTTGGGAGGCGATCGGAGTAATGATGGACATGTCTGATGTGTGATGAAGATGATCCTCAAATGAACAATGAACAATGATTAGTTGCCTCTTTCGCGTGTGGACTCAGGATCGCATTGCAGTGGATATGAGATTTCATCTAAACATACCGACTCTCTGGCCGACACAGCGTACACTAGAGAAACAATTGAAACGTCGTGATGTTGGCCAAATCACCAATCGTGTGCTATTTTTCTTCTTCACCTTTCAACTCCCAACGGAGCACATGTCTTCAACAAACTTCTTCCAGCTCTTCCTCTCTCTTGCCATCCCTTCTAATTCCTTCCATGTTTTACCTATCCTTTTAATTTCAGCCTCCTTCTCTCTTCTCCAGGTCTGTCTAGACCTTCCCCTGCTCCTCTTTCCTTGCGGGTTCCAAAACAGTGCATGTCTTGCAATGCTTTCGGTCAGTTTTCTCAATGTATGTCCTATCCATCGCCAGCGTCTCTTCCTTATCTTTTTCTCCACTGGTATCTCTGAGTTCTTCGTTCGTAATCTTATCATACCATCTCATTTCCTCAATCATCTACTGTTGGTAACTGAAAAATTCAGACACAACACTATATTTACACACATACTTCATGATAGGAGGTCTCTGTGGCGAAGTGGTTAAAACGTTTGCCTAGTGTTCTGAGGGTTGGGAATTAGAATCCGGATCGCGTCCTTCAATCCCCAAGTGCAATTTCTTTTCTCGAAGATCCCTGAAATTGTTGCTGAAGCTACAAATTTCGCGCCATGTGTGCAACGCTCTCGACAGGTGGCACGCCAGTTTTACCGAGAGGGACGGAGCTATTTTGTAAATCCCGGTGCAATGAAGTCAATTCTTTGCCTTTACACCTTTTTTTAGGCCTCACTGAATGAATACTTTTTTGTGTGTGCCTACTAGTATCTTCTTATTTTGTCCTTCTCTTCTTTTTTTCCGTTATGCATCGCGTTTTTGACTGATTATGGTTTCCAAGCTAGTGCACACTCGGTCGCTTAACACACTGTGATATTGTGGAGTTTTAAGGTGTCTTTAACTCCATGAAATGCCCGCGTGCCCAGCGTGTTCATAGCGCGTTGGACTACGGGTGACTAGTCTTCTGTAAGTGCGGGTTCAACTCCGCGGACTGGCAGAAAAGCTACAGGTTCCCCAGATTTACCGTGTTCATGGCACCGAGCCGAAGGGTTACGATGTCCATGACACCGAGCCGAAGAGCTTTCAGCTCAAGTGCTTCTGGATCGGGAAAAAAAAAAAAAAAAAACTCCATGAAATCATACTTTACTTGGTCTCTCCCTTCCTCTTGGGGATTCCATTTTCAGGTTGAATGTTTTTTCCATTGGTGTAGTCGAGTTCATTCTCACCCAGTGGCCAAACCTACTATTTTCGGTGCTAAATTAAAATTGCTGATAACTAAGGAGGTGAGTAATCATTAAATAGTTAACTATGTGGCTATGTGGCAAAGGTGTTAAGCCGTTTACCTTGCGTTCCGAAAGGTATGCGTTCGAATCCGAACCGTTTCGCTCGGTACACATGTGTTTCTCTAAAGAGATCTCTATAAATGGTACAAGGAGCTGTGGAGTTTGTATTTTGTGCAGTACTCTAGAAACGTGAGACGCCGTTTCTGAGGAGAGGGGCAGAGCTATATGTGTATGTCTCGAGCGTGGTCCCCGACAATATAAGGCCGACTAGCACAGTCGGGAAATTGAAAATTCCTGTTTAATAGGAGCTGATTGTGTTTGAGAACACTGTAAGCTTTTTTGTAATTTTACTCAATTCTATGAGTCCGTTGTTATTTATTGAAGACAAATGTTAATAGTACTGATATTCCTTAGTGTTAAACTTAACTTGTCACATAATACAGGGTGTTCAAGATAATTGCAGCCCCATTGACAAATCGAAAGTTGCCAGATAATCTATCACGTTGTGTTTATTTACTATTTAAACCGGTTCTGACTAGCTCGTCCTACGTCACATTTGTTCATCGCCCCTTCCCGCACTACAATTACACACCATCACACAACCTTGACCTATACTACGTCAGAACTGAACCTTCTCATTTCCATACATATATGCCAGATTAGCTCCCTTCATAGGCTGCTTTTAAGTTGAACACCCTGTATAACCTTGATTTAGCATATTGTGTTGTTTTTAAATAAATTATTTTTATATAAAATAACGTTGGTATGTAAGGATCGCGTGTCGCATATAGTCTTATGTATTAGAATTTTAATCTGAACTCGCCGGCCTTATGTTTTCGGAGACCACGGCCTGAAGCAGCGAAGACAATCGTTTTCTTTACTCCTAGCAGCAATAAGCATATCATTACACGCCTAGAGTTGTTGGAGGTTTCTGGGTCTGAAAATCTGCCGAGTGCTCTTCCCAACGCACACATAGGAAAAAAAAGAGGAAACTAATAATTCTTGGAGTTTGACAACAGAAACAACAATTCCCTTTCAAATAAATAACTACATCGTTAAAAGATGATTCATACGTGTGATGTCGGGTCCTGTAAGTGAAGCAAAGAATGGTACCACTGCAACCTACAATGCATTTCGTAAGAGGCGAGTGATGTAGACTCTAAGGATGCTACCCTAGTAAATAAAAAGCAGCGCTAAAATTAAATGTGCTGGCCTACTTGTAGGCGCATAACTGGCACAACGTACAATCGCTCTTAGCCTCAGATCACATATACATCACACAGAGTGGTTGACAAGTGGTCGATAGGAACGCCCGAAGAAGAAGAAAAGATTATTTTGTTTATTAAAAAAAGAAGAAATATAAAACAAACCGAAATGAAGGAGCTACCATCTTGTCGTAGGTTAGAGCTAGAAGAGAATGAAGGGAGTCCAAGTTCTGGATGAAACTAATCATGTCTGAGCCCAGGGTTCGCAGCATGTCATCATAACCGTAACGTAGACAATGGAGAAGGAAGAAGTCACCAAACACTTCCAGAACGTTCTGTGCCGTTAAGTCTGAAAATAAACAGCAAGAAAATATATTTGTAGGAAATCTGAAGTAATGGTGATCAGGAAAACATGTTATGTTAACCCCTTCACCATGCTGAGCCGATATATAGGCTTACAGCACCCTTACGATGATACAAAGCTAGAATACAGGTTAATTCAATATTATCATCAGATGCTGTGTCGGCTGGAGTAGGTGATCGTGGATCTTCATAAATCTCTGTCTTTGGTGTTTGCTATCAACTCAAATGTTGAGGCTCTACTGTGCTATGAAGTCAGGTTATCCCAAATTTTCTCTCTCTGTCTTCCTCTGTCTCATCTGCGCTCGACTTTACCGGTTGTCACAATGTGTTCTAAACCTCCCCTCCTCATCTCATGCTCGAAAAATGATGACTGCCTCTTTCTTATATTAATGATAAGCTTTCTCTGTGTCTTGACCTCATTCAACACCTCAACATTAGTCATTTTAGTAGTTCATGGGATTCTCATCATCTCATCTATAAAGTCACATTTCTGTGGCCTTCAGAGATTTTTCGATCTGTGTGTTTATTGACCATGACTCGCATCAATATACATTATAATAAAAAGTTGTCCGGAGGTAAAATAAAAAACACAAATACGGTGTGAAAGAGTTAAATATACAGTAATGGCGACCAATGAGCACTTTTTATATGAATCAAGTTGCAGCATGTCCTTTGCGGAACGTCGTTCTCATCACAGCTCACCTAAAAAAAACTCTCTGCCTTTAGCAGGTTCTCCTGCCTCCTCCAGTGCTCAAATGACACGTGACAGATGTGTTCCACTGGTTTACACTGACCAATAGCTAATTTTGGTTATTGGCTTATCAATGTTTTATCTTAATGTGCGGGTCTATATGGTGCGGTGGTTAAGAAGTTTACTTGTCGTCCAGGGGTTGTAGGTTCGAATCCAGAACGTGTCACATGTAAACTTTTTTAAAAGTATTTCTAAAATTCCTACAAAATATTGTTACTACCTTCTAAATCTTCTTCTTCTTCTTTGCGTTCGTTCTTTACGACCAATTTTAATCACTCTTTGTGATATGTTTGATCTTTGCCAAGAACGTGTATACGTTGCACATTGGTTTGGTAGGCTCCTAAACATATAGACTTCTACATGTTTAGGACATGTGCATCCGATTTCAGCCAAAACTACCTTCTAAATGTATACCATCTTTTAAATTACATCGAGGACCCTTCCCGGTGCAACGGAGTTCGTGCACTGCCGTTGAGATCTTCCTGTGTTAGAAAGAGATCTGAGCATGTATGGTTACTCACCGAAGTGCAATTATGATGATCCTATCAATCAATGTTTTATATCTGTCAATGTTTTATATCAGTCAATGTTTTATATCAATCAATGTTTTATATCAGTCAATGTTTTATATCAGTCAATGTTTTATATCAGTCAATGTTTTATATCAATCAATGTTTTATATCAATCAATGTTTTATATCTGTCAATGTTTGATATCAGTTAAAGTTTTATATCAGTCAATGTTTTATATCAGTCAATGTTTTATATCAGTCAATGTTTTATATCAGTCAATGTTTTATATCAGTCAATGTTTTATATCAATCAATGTTTTATATCAGTCAATGTTTTATATCAGTCAATGTTTTATATCAGTCAATGTTCCATATCAGTCAATGTTTTATATCAATCAATGTTTTATATCAGTCAATGTTTTATATCAGTCAATGTTTTATATCAGTCAATGTTTTATAATAACAAATTGGACTCTACTGTCACCTTCGCACACACCAAAGAGATGAGACAGCACACGTCTGAGGCTGTTGCGATGGACGGCTATTATAATAAATAAGGAGTTACACGAAATATTAAAAGATATTTTACATCATGCTTATATTGATCTATTGATACTCACTCAAACACTTGCTTGCTGTCTGGACAAGATTCAGAACGATATCATCGTTATAGTGGTAGAACAGCATGAAATGTTCTTTGTCGTCCAGACCTGCTTCTTTCCTGGAACAGAGCAACTAGATAGTGATTCTAACTAACGTTGTGATGGTTGTTAAGGTCTCAACAGAGCAACTAGATAGTGATTCTAGCTAACCGTGCGGTACTTTGTAAGGTCTCAACAGAGCAACTAGATAGTGATTCTAGCTAACCTTGTGGTACTTTGTAAGGTCTCAACAGAGCAACTAGATAGTGATTCTAGCTAGCCTTGTTGTGTTTTGTAAGGTCTCAAAAAAGCAACAAGATAGTGGTTCTAACTAACGTTGTGATGGTTGGTAATGTCTCAACAGAGCAACAGTGGTTCTAACTAACGTTGTGATGGTTGGTAATGTCTCAACAGAGCAACAGTGGTTCTAACTAACGTTGTGATGGTTGGTAATGTCTCAACAGAGCAACAGTGGTTCTAACTAACGCTGTGATGGTTGGTAACGCCTCAATAAAGAACTTCTCTATCGGTCCATCAAATGAGAGAAACTAGCTGATGATCGAGTTTTTTGGAAAACAACATTACGCAGAAGCACAGAATCTTTTGAGAAGAGACTTACGGATGAGCTCAAAGACAAGAGAGACAAGCGAAAATTCAGAAGTTGTCACAGTAAAACACTTGCCATTTGACCGTGTATAAAGACGAAAATCAAGTGTTTAAGACATTGCATTTTACCCTTGGCAACATATGGCTGGAAAACATAGACCATTGACAAAGCGGCGGAGAAGATCATTAATGCCTTTGAATGCAAATGCTACAGAAGAGTACTTAGAATATCATGGACAGAGAAAAGAACAAATGCTTCTGTTCTGCAACAGCTTGATATTAAAGTGAGTTGACTATTAAAGAGCATAACATCAAGGAAAATTTAAATATTTTGGACACATCAAACAACACGAATGCCTAGAGAAGATAATTTTGAGGGAATGGTGCCTGGAAGAAGAATGAGAGGAAGACCTAGAAGACGATGAGTGCAAGATGTCATTGACGATCTGAGAATGACTGATGCTAACGACGGTCAACTTGTACAGAACAGAGAGCTTTTTACGACTGCTGTCATGGGAGCAAAGTTCCGGAAGGAACAAGTTACTCATATTTCGTTCTACACTCAAGAAGATCTTATACGAGCATGGATTCTCGGTGAAAGTCATTAATTATCTGAAAGATTTATACTCAAATATACAATTCTGCGTTAGACATCAAATCGACAGTACATGTTGCAAGATTAATTTCTTTTGTTTAAATATGGTTCATACCGTTAGTTATCTGTTATAAGAAGGAAAAGATAGAGATATGTTGGACACGCCTTGAGAAGAAATGTATGTTCAACCACTAGTAACAACTTTTATAAGAAAGAGAAGATAGAGATATGTTGACACACCTTGAGAAGAAATGATAAAAGAATATCAAAGCAGACATTGAAGTGGGGTGCAAAAGGTTCATGACAAAGATGACGACCTAAGGAGACCCTGAAACGAACTTTGCTGAGAGAGGCAAGAAATATCCGTCTCAGTTCTATGGAGGAGATTGAGCGAGTTGCCCAGAATAGAGCGGTATGGATAAATTGATTGCATCCCTATGTAACATATAACGGTACGAGAGGAATTATTATTAATTTCCAGTAGTGACGCAGCGGGTGGACCCAGTTACGGTTAAACGTTTCAAGACTTTATGTGCGTTGTCATTCTTTCGACGTAGAGCTACTCGGAATTTGTTCAAATATGTTTAGTTGCCTATTGGCTCTATGAGAGCTCCAACCAGTTGGCCCCTATCAAGTTGGCACAACACATTGATCTTAGCCAAAAGGTCGATGGTCTAATATTAAATCTGATGTTCAGCAAAGGTATGTTATGCCCCAATTGCATTAACTAGTTGCTAATGACTGGTTAACCTTTAGGAAATGGACAGGTTACAGTCTGGCAGTGTGCAACAACAAGGCGAAAGACAGAGGATGCTGGAGATTCATTGCAGCCAACCTTCGATGTGGAGACGGCACCTGATGATGATGATGAATGACTGGGTAATGAAGAAAACAACTGAAGGTGGTAACAGATGGATTATATGACGATTAACGAAGAGACTTGAAGACATTGATTCCTGCCGACGAAGTAGTTTTGTTAGCACAAACCAAGGACGACCGACACACAGTAGAAAACAAACAGAATAAGTCGATCGGCCAAATCAGTAGGTCTAAAAATTAATACTAACAAAAGCGAGGTCATCGTTATCAAATAGCTTGTCCGGAGCCGCGGTAGCGTAGTTGTTAGTGAACTCGCTTCTCAAGGCTGGTGGTCTGGGTTCAACTGCCGCAGTGCGCGTGGAATTTTTCCTGACCGCGACGGCTCTCAGGTCGACCCAGCCTCAACTGGGTACCAGACATGCTCTGGGAAAGTAAAGGCGGCCGCGGCGTGATGCTGACCATATCACCCATCGTGTGCCGAAGGTCAATGAAAAATACAGGCCTAACACTGTATTGACCTATATACCACGAGGTATGAAAGGGTTCCTTTGTCAGGAGCAGAATTTTGCCACCCTAATAGTCCATCGCAATTTCTCTCTTTCTCTCTCTTATAGGCCAGATGCCTCGCCTCTGCAGCCGTCATGCCCAAATCATCAGTTCGATCCTGCATCCATCTTCGCCGTGGTCTTTCTCTTCTCATCTTTGCCTGGATACCTACTTCCATTATAATCTTATCCAAGTCTGTCTCTTTACTTGTCCAAAATACTTCAACTTTGTCATTCTTACTTGTAGTATCAGCCAGTTTTATTGGATTTTTCAGTTCTTTCTGGATAGATCTATTTGTTATCTACTCTGTCCATTATATACGGAAGACTCTTCTGTAACACTTATATTCGAATATATATTCACATATATGCTTTTCCACTGTCTTTTAAATGTCCATGTTTCCATCTATAAAAAGTTAATTGCATATCCTTTACAGGAATTTGCGAATCAACCCAAGCTTGCTAACGCTGTTTGTGATTTTTCTAGGCATTATTACATTCAGCAGTTTGCCATTGGTTTCTGAACGGGTGGTGTTATCGTCCTTTTGTAAACATTCACGCGAAACAATGCGCAACCAAACTGTCCACAGCGTGATTCGAACTCAGAACGCCGGGGTTAAAAGACCGAGTCACTATCCGCTAAGCCACAGACACCACCTATACTAGATTAGAATTATGAAATTCAAGGAAAACAAGACAGATCAAATGAGACATACATCAAAGAAATAAATAAACTTACAGAATTATTTCCCATGTTTCTTGTCCATACTGGGATAGCACCAAATCACGAATAACGCAATGTATGTGTCCATACTGTGAACAAAAAAATATATTTAAATCTTTTTACAACTGTCATTCTTGCTTTCCTTAAAATATGTGATATCGTTATACTTTTAATAGTCATCATTATAACGCCTGGCACTGTTGCTAATTTATTCAAGATTCTTACCTGGTACAGGTACGACAACACACGGGCGATAACTGATATTACTACCACCACCACAACCATCATCACAACATTAAATCTACTTTTGCTACTACTACTACTCAACACCACAACATTAAATTTACTTTGCTACTCTACTACTAACATCACAACATTAAATCTACTTTTGGTACTACTACTACTGAACACCACAACATTAAATCTACTTTTGCTACTTCTACTACTCAACATCACAACATTAAATCTACTTTTGCTACTTCTACTACTCAACATCACAACATTAAATCTACTTTTGCTACTTCTACTACTCAACATCACAACATTAAATCTACTTTTGTACTACTACTACTCAACATCACAGACACTAATCTATCACAAACAACACCCTTAATCTACTTTTGCTTTCAATCTCAATATCAAACATTAACTCTTTTGACCTTCTAACATCCAAATTAAAATTACTGCTCTCTACGTCTTCAACATCAAACATTATCTTTTTGCTACTCTGCCTCAACATCACAACATTAAATCTACTTTTGGTACTACTACTACTCAACATCACAACATTAAATCTACTTTTGCTACTTCTACTACTCAACATCACAACATGAAATCTACTTTTGGTACTACTACTACTCAACATCACAACATTAAATCTACTTTTGCTACTTCTACTACTCAACATCACAACATTAAATCTACTTTTGCTACAACTTCTACTACTCACCATTGCAGAATCTCAACCTGTTGATTACGTCAGTTCAGAACGCGAGGCTAATCATCACAAAAGACAGTTTTCTTGTAGTTTTGCTTTCAAATCCTCAGATAAGAAAATTCACTTAACTCTTTCGCCCTTTCTAAGCCAATATACTGGCTCTCGGTACGTTTTAAGTTACAGCTACATATTGTCTTTTTTCGACCTCTGCCTTAAACAAGAGAATATGAGCAACATCATCCAAAAGAAACGATGCAGATGGATTGGACATATGATACGGATGTAGACTCACTCTGTCACGAAAACTGCACTGAGTTGGACACCAGAGGTAAAAGAAAACACTGACGACCCCAAAAGTCCTGGAGGAGAACCGTAGAACAAGAACCGAAAGAAATGAATCAGCTGGAAAACAATACAGAGGATAACAAAGAATAGAGACTAATTGTGTGCTTTTGTTGCTGCTCACAATGAGCCATTGATGTCACAGAGGGGAAACAATTGTTGCACTGTTTTTTCTCTGTATGTTAACAATTGTTGCACTGTATTATCTAAATGTTAACAATTGTTGCACTGTTTTTTCTCTGTATGTTAACAATTGTTGCACTGTATTATCTATATGTTAACAATTGTTGCACTATTTTCTATTTATGTTAACAATTGTTGCACTGTTTTCTC
The DNA here is from genome assembly GCA_020796225.1 of Arion vulgaris. Taxonomy (NCBI): domain Eukaryota; kingdom Metazoa; phylum Mollusca; class Gastropoda; order Stylommatophora; family Arionidae; genus Arion; species Arion vulgaris. Next base: position 18,945,546 of record CM036773.1, read on the forward strand.
TGTATGTTACCAATTGTTGCACTGTATTCACTGTATGTTACCAATTGTTGCACTGTATTCACTGTATGTTACCAATTGTTGCACTGTATTCTATGCATGTTAACAATTGTTGCACTGTTTTCCTGTATGTTAACAATTGTTGCACTGTGTTCTATATGTACATTGACAATTGCTTTGCACTGTATTCTCTGTATGTTAACAATTGTTGCACTGTATTCTCTGTATGTTAACAATTGTTGCACTGTATTCTCTGTATGTTAACAATTATTGCACTATATTCTCTGTACATTTAATTGATTAATATAACCATCATCACTGCACTTCAGCGAGTAACCATGTTTGCTCAAATCTATTTCTTACACATCTAGATCTCAGCGGCAGTGCAGAAACTCCGTAAGTTACTCCGTGCATACTAACTAACAAATTTTTCACTTTATATTCTGTGCGTCTACAATTACATCATATTGTTTAGTTTTCAGACTTCAACAACAACAACAACAAAAAAGAGAAATTGCTGTTCTTGTTACTATTGCTCGAGTTTCTCAGACAACTAACTTCACAAACATTTCAAAAGTCGAATTCATTATTTTCTTTGATATTGATAATAAATTATTAGATTGTTGTTCGCATCCTATAATTTCAACAAAATGTTTTACAGCACGTATCCGAACTTGGGATATGTTTGTTGTCTTCTTTGATCTTCTGTCTCCTATCGAACGATCAAAATAAGATGTCAAGCAGTGTTTCCCAACGTGGGTCCCACGCCCCATAGTGGGGCAATTTGATTGTTCAGGGGGGAAATTTTTAATATACATTTTTTAGTCTACGTTTACTCCACTTCACGTTAAATTAATTTTTCTGAGAATACGATTTTTAGAAAGGCTTAGTTGGGGCATGGCATAAAAAAGGTTTCGGAACACAGATGTCAAGTAATTTTACAAAGTTGAAGAAAAAAATTGACGATTGGAGGTAAACTTTTCTTCTTTATTTTGTCTACTTTCCGAGCCTTTTGAATTCATTGCTGCAGGTATGACCCCTCTCTGTTCGTCTCGTTCCTTTCCTTCTCTTTCCAATTGTTGACAAGGATTAGATAAATAACCTTCATTTTCGTCTATTGGCACGTCGGGAGCAATGAACGAACTGATAGATTCGCTGGCAAAGCTATGATATCAGAGGAAGCTGCAATGGACCTAAATGATACTATTAACGCATAGAGAATCTTTCATTTTTCAGCGATCTCTGGTCATGCGCTTAATTTACTGTGGACCACAAACTGGGCATTCAGCTTCAGGTCTGTCAGGTTTCCGAAATCTCATTGATGAAATCTCTGGTTATGAATCCCAGTCACTGACCAGAGTGAGAGAGCGATGGGTGTCGATATTGGTACATCCTGAAAAGAACGATATATCAAATATGTAAAAAGATTGATTAATCAACATCGAAGAGGCATGGTGGGCTGCTGGAAGCTTCTGGATTTGTTGAAGTGAAGATCGAAGCACCTCTGGACATGCCCCGAATGCTATGATGATGGTTCTTATAAAACCTGTAACTGATATCTTCTTCTTCGAACATTTGAATTGACCACTTGTTAAACAACTCTTTATGATCTAATAGTGATCTGAGCCCAAGAGCGATTGTACGTTGTGCCATTGCGTGCTATATGTAAACCAGATATCCAATTTTTGTGTCACTATTTTATTTACCAGCGTATCTTCCCTAGACCCTACCTTAGTCGCCTCTTACGACATGCCTTGTAGGCTGCAGTGTTACTATTTTTTGCTCTCCTTGCAGGCTCCGACAACACACGGGCGATAACTGATATTACTACCACGACCACAACCATCATCACAACATTAAATCTACTTTGTACTCACTACTCAACATCAAAATTAAATCTACTTTTGGTACTACTACTACTCAACATCACAACATTAAATCTACTTTTGCTACTTCTACTACTCAACATCACAACATTAAATCTACTTTTCTACAATCGTCTACTACTCAACATCACAACATTAAATCTACTTTTGCTACAACGTCTACTACTCAACATCACAACATTAAATCTACTGCTGCTACTTCTACTACTCAACATCACAACATTAAATCTACTTTTGCTACAACGTCTACTACTCACCATTGCAGAATCTCAACCTGTTGATTACGTCAGTTCAGAACGCGAGGCTAATCATCACAAAAGACAGTTTTATTGTAGTTCAAATCCTCAGATAAGAAAATTCACTTAACTCTTTCGACCTTCTAAGCCAATATACTGGCTCTCGGTACGTTTTAAGTTGACGGAAGGCCAGTATACTGTCTAGTATACATTGCAATATAGATGTATCCAAAGGTCAAACGGAAATTAAGGAGTGAAAAGGTTAAAGACAAAGAATTGCCCTTTTCTGCTATATACTTTCCAAATACGGACCTAAAAATAGCTACTTTTTGTTTCTAGGTCACAAACGTGAATTTACGCCTATAGCAGTGACAGGAGAAATGTATAACGTGTTAACACGTCCTTCGCCCACAGACGAGAGATATTAACAGACGTGTTAACACGTCTTTGGTAGTGAATTAGAAAAACGTATATACACTTCCTTAACAGCTAAAGGGTTCACTTTTTTTTAATGAAAATATCTGTTACAGAACTTCACTTACAGAAATATTACAGAAGTAAAACCTATATCATCTTTGTTTGTTGAGCACAGCTGAGTTAATATATTCTTTATATACATGTATACTCATTAGCTAAGTGGTTACACCCTTGCCTTGTGAGTCGAAGATCGTGGGTTCGAATCCGGACCGCGCTGTTCTGTTCACGAGTGCATTATTTTGTCAGAGACCCCTATGGTTGTTGCGGCAGCTACGGAGTTCGTGCTTTGTGCAGTACTCTCGGGAGGTAACGTACTATTTCTTGGAGAAGGACCGAGCAACATGGGGTAAAAAGCCGGTGCAATGAAGTCAATCCTTCGGCTTAAGACCCTTTAAACTACGAGTACTAATAGCAATCATGAATTATTATAATATTTCCAATCTAATTAAATAGTTAATCGCATATCCTCTACATGACTTTGCGAATCAAACCCAGCTTTTTTTTTTTTTACTGCTGTTTATGATTTTTCTAGGCATTATTACATTCAGTAGTTTGCCATTGCTTTCTGAACGGGTGGTGCCATCGTCCTTTCGTAAAAATCCACGCGAAACCTCAGATCGTCGGGGTTAATAGACCGAGTCACTGTCCGAGTGGTTACCGGGCCCATATTGGGGTGTGAAGAATAGAACCACTGTTACCTACCACGAATGTCGTAAGAGGAGACTAATTGAGGTACGGGTAGGGCTAGCTATTCCACATCGTAAAAACACTAGATGGTTACAGAACGGAGAGCGAACCGAGTAAACGCTGGCTGAAATCGGACACATCGCCGAAGGATAAGCACCAGAGCTCCAAATGGTGCTGAAGATGTGACGTAAAACACACCAATGCTAAGGTTGCATGAATCCGATTTCCACATGAATAGAATTTATGGGGAGGTCTGGTACATCGGTCTGGGCGGTGATTGAGAGAGAAAGAGAGAGAGAGCCGAGTCACTATCCCTAAGCCAAAGACGCCACCATCTTATTAAATACAACTCAAATGTGTAAACAAATAGATAAAGTAAATGTAAAGGAACTGTTTTCATACCTCGAGATAAACTGAATAATACAGTGTTATGCCCGTATATTGTATTGACCGTCGGCACACGATGGATGATGTGGTAAACATCATCTCGGTCTTTTTACTTCCCATTGCTTGTTCTGGTACCCAATTAAGGTTGTGTCGACCCTGAGATCCGTTACAGTCAGAAAATATACAACGCTCACTGTGGAATTAAACACAGAACCACTAGCCTAAGAAGCTAGTTTACTAACAGCGACGCTTCTGCGGCTCTATATAAAATCAGATAATAGATATGTATTTTTGTTTAAAGTTTAGTAGCGAGGGGTAGTTATCATTTACCTGTATTCTATATATTGCTCGATATTTTCTTCAGAAATAGTACTCCATCTAAAGCGTGTACTTCATAAGTCACCAACTCCGTAGCTCCAACAGCAATACTAGAGAGTTAGTGGGAAGGATGGGGGAGGGATGGGAATGTACTCTAGAACTAACAGTACTGCCCTGGTTTGACACACACTATATTCAGATATCATCAAAAGGCGGACCTCAGAGATAACAGAGGCGACGAAAGACACTATGTATGAAACACACACAAAATCCCGTGCTAGAAAACTCTTTTTACCTTGAAGCTGTGAGGCAAATCAGGATTGAAGAAGAGAAAGAAAGACAAGATACATAGAGGGACTTGGTCTCCTTTTTCGAACTGACGCTGTAAGGCAAAACAAGATTAGAGAATAGATAGATAGATATTCAGAAATCAGAAGAATAGCTTGACCGCACCGTCACAGAGACACGCACATGCATACTCACACGCTCGCACGCGCATTTACATCTGGAAAGTCTAAAGAAGAATAGACTGCCCTGCACTGAATACTCCTCTATGTTACACGGTTACTCTCCTCAGAAATAACACTCCAACTGCCGAGATTATTACACAACGCTCAAACTCCGTAACACCAACAACAATAGAAAGCATATCCAGCAAAAAAAAATATTGTTTACACCAAACAACGAGGTCTGGAATCGAACACATACGAAAAATATCATATTTACTTCACCATAAAGATACACTTTTTAAATTTGCATCTAAAAAACAATTAAATCATTATTTTAAACCCCGTTATAAACAACAATAAATACATAATTTCATATTTGCGATACAATAACAAGACCTAACATCGAAAATCATACAGTACTAAACCTTTAGAAAGTCTTGTCTAGGGAAAATCATACAGTACTAAATATTTAGAAAGCCTTGTCTAGCGAAAATATTATACAATATATATATATATCTCAACAACGTAATACCAAAAAAATACGCCTTTGAAACCAGTCATGGATAGAATTGGTCCCAGATCAAAACAAATCTCGCACTATGTACGCGTTGAGTTATTAAAACTTGCGTACTGTATGCTAAAATAAGTATTAAAAAATCCATATAAAAGCCAGATTGTTTTTATCATAGTCCGTTTGTGTTCGTGATAAAACTAGTCAAGACAGAGATGAAGTGTCTATGCAGAATGATGGGGGTATCAAGAAGAGACTGATTTAGAACTAATGTCATCAGGAAACAAGTGGGTACAACATCAGTATTGAACTTCACAAAGAAGCAACAAATTAAATGGTTCGGCCACATAAGCAGATTGATTACCAATACAGTGCGCCTTAAATAGCACTGCTTCTCCGATACGGTGGATACAAAGAAAAAGAAAAAATGTTCTTCTTCTTCTTCTTTTCGTTCGTTCTATACGACACTCTTTGTGATATGATTTGATCTTTGCCAAGAACGAGTATACGTTGCACATTGGTTTGGTAGCCCCTAAACGCATAGACTTCTACACGTTTAGACATGTACATCCGATTTCACCAATCCTCCTAAATCGCCTCTTACGACATGTGTGGCAGGTAACAGTGGTTCTATTCTTTAACCCCAAATTTGGGCCCCGGTAACCGCTCGGGCGTGAAAAAGTGTTAAATTGTAATGTGTTCAGCTGCCTATGTGTTAAATTGTCTATGTGTTACATTGCCTATGTGTTAAATTGTTATGTGTTAAATTGTCATGTGATAAATTGTCTATGTGTTAAATTGTATATATATTAAATTGTATATATGTTAAATTGTCTATGTGTTAAATGGTCTATATGTTAAATTGTCTATGTGTTAAATTGTCAGTGTGTTAAATAGTCATGTGTTAAATTGTCTATGTGTTAAATAGTCATGTGTTAAATTGTCTATGTGTTAAATTGTATATGTGTTAAATTGTCTATGTGTTAAATAGTCATGTGTTAAATTGTCATGTATTAAGTTATCATGTGTACAGTTGTCTTATGTGCAACTGCCATATGTACAATTGTCTTGTTTTCATTTGTCTTCTTTGATTCTTCTTTCGTCGTCATACTGCTACCAGGTTCTTGCCCAGTATCGTGGTTTTCTGTTTTTGTCTTGCGCTGTTCTGGTGGCTTGGGTTGATTGTTCTTTTTGCTCTATGACATGTTTCCGTTATGCCATCTAACCATCTTTTTGTGGTCTTACTCTCGCCTTCTTTCCTTGTGTTCGGTTGTAGAAGACTCTATATACTGTGGAGTTTGGATGCATTCTTATTAAGTGGCCAAACCACTTCATTCTTATGTTTCTCAAATGTAATTCAAGCAAGGTTCATTTGTCTGACTACTGCATATATTCTTTGTTTCAGGAGATAGCATGACGGAAACGTAGGGAAAAGAAAGCGAAGAGTGGACATTTTTACAATTAAAGTACCTCAAATGTAACCATTGTCTTCATTCTGAACACGTTTCAACCGATCACATTGTTATCGTGAGAGCGTATATTTCGTTAATGTATATTAGATGGGACATAATTGAGTTCAGATTGACAATAATATTTATTATATCCCTTGAACGAAAAAATGGTATTGTTTTTTTCTACTCTGGTGGTCAGTAATTGGATACACTGGATATGACCGGTGCTGTCCGGATTTGAACCTCCAGCTTTTGGAACTCAAGGCAACGGCTTAACCTTCCTTCCTTTCTTTCGTTTACTTGAAATATTGTCTATATATTCAATACTCACACACACACTCTTACATACACGCTTTCTAATTCACACACACGCACAAATATACGCTTTCTTCCATACCCACTGTCTCTCTCACACACATACACACACTCACACACATACTCACACACTTCACACATGCACACTCACACATACACCCCTACACACACATACATACTCACACACTCACACATACACACTCACATACATACATACTCACACACTCACACGTACATACTCACGCACATACTTCACACATACGCACTCAAACATACACACTCACATATACACACGCACATACTTCACACATACAAACTCACACACACTCTCTTTCTCTCCTACACACAATACATATATCTCTGCCCTCTCTCTCTCTCTCTCTCTCTCTCTCTGTAAGTCACAATATAAAGTTGTAAAGGGCCTAAAGCCGAAGGAATGACTTCCTTGCACCGGGTTTTACCCCATATAGCTCGGCCCCTCTCCACAGAAATAGCAAGCCACCTGTCGAAAGTATTGTTCAAAACACGAACTCCATAACTCCGACAAAAATCCTAATGGTCTCTGAAAAAAAATGTACTCTTGAACAGAACGGCGTGGTCCGGACTCAAACCCACGACCTTCGACTTCACTGGGTTAACCACATAGCCACAGAGACCCCTGACTATAAGATATATATACAGAGATAGAAATGGAAGATGGAGATATGTTGTATATACTCTGAAAAGAAAGGATAAAAAAATCACAAAGCAAACATTGAAGTGGTAGACAAGGGTTCAAGAAAGAAAAGGTGCGATAGGTAAACTTGATAAAATACTTGACTGAGAGATCCAACAAAATATCGACCTTCTTCTGCGTTCGTCCGCTGTTAATTCGGAAGTTAGCCATGATGCCTGGTATGACGCTTCTGATTGATTTTTGCGTGAAAGCCTGATTGGTAAATTTGATTGATACCCACGTCATGCAGGCGATATAGAGGATATTGAACTAGTTTCCTGGGAATGAGTGGTAGATAGACATAGCTTACATATCATATGTTTCGTGTAACGGAACGAAGAAATACATATATATATATCATCATCAAGTAGCTTGTCCCTTCCGAACTTGTCTCCCATGACAGCAGTCCTGAAAAACTCTCTATTCTGTGCAAATTGGCCCGCGTCAGCAGCAGTCATTCTAAGATCGTCAATGATATCCTGCACCAATCGTCTTCTAGGTCTTCCTCTCGTTCTTCTTCCAGGCACCATTCCTTCCAAAATCAATTTCTCCAGGCACTCATGTCGTTTGATGTGTCTGAAATATTTAATTTTCCTTGTTTTTATGCTTTATATATATATTAGAGCCGAGTAGTGTAGTTTGTTAGTGAACTAGCTTCTAGGCTAGTAAAACAGTTCAATTCCACATTTTGCGGGGAATTATTTACCGACCGTAACGGCTGTCAGGTCGACTCAGACTTAATTGGATAAAAGGAAAACTTGGGAAGTAGGGAGGGGGGCAGGCGTAATGTTGACCACATCCCCATCGAGTGCCGACGGTCAATAAAAACAGGCCTCACATCGTTTTAAATTTAATATACATCCAGGTATAATTAGTGTTTCTTTACTTTTGTTTTTTTACTTTTATATATAGTCGGTAGATCGTCAATATCTGAGTTGATAGCAAACACCAACGACAGAGATTTGGAGATCCATGATCGCCTACGCCAGCCGGCACGGCACTTGATGACGATGATGATATATGTACATATCGCACACGCACACACACGGTATCTAAAGTGCATACTATATCTCTCTTTACCTCGCACGCACACACACACACACACAACGCACTATCTCTTTTACACAGCAGCTCTCTCTCTCACACGCTATAAATCCCCACACTCATTACAGATACATCTCTTGTATCTCACACATACACAGACTTAACTCTCTTTTCTCTCTCTCGAACTCACACGCGCACATATGTGTAAAATGAGCTGGCGTGGGGGAGCATGTACCTCCACAACCTCCTACACAGACTGTAATTTCATAACTTGTTCTATTATTGACCTTTCATAGATTTCATCAGGTAGATATCATCAGTTACCTGACATACACAGTCATACAAACAATATCTCGTACGCATTATGAATACCTAATGTTACCCTCATTCTTCTAAAGTCATAGGCGTACACTGAGATGTTTCCAGAACGCTCATAATGAGTAAAGAAAATGTGTGTTGGCGCTTTTATACGCAGAAATGGAGAAGAACAGATTTTGAACAGATTTCGATTGCGGGCTCTAAAGAAATATTAACTTTGTATAAAAGTTTACGCCATAGTTAATCTTCTCTTTTTCCCAACCACTTGTTAACCACTTTATGTGATTTGTATGTTATCCGAGCCTAAGAGCGATTGTACGTTGTGCCAGTTATGCGTCTACAAGTAGACGAGCACATCCGATTTCTCCAATGCTTTTAATTTACTAGAGTAGCTTCCAGTGGCGACTCGTGACTATTTTTGTTAGTGGGGGCCAGACTCACATTTTTGGAAACATCATGGATCTGGGTTGTTATTTTTTGAATTTATAAAATAATAAATACACGTTACATATTATTTTTGGTGGGGCCCGGCCCCACTGGCCCTTAATGACGAGCCGCCTCTGGTAGTTTCCTAGGTCATACATCAGTCGCCTCTTACGACATACCTTGTAGGTCGCAGTGGTACTACTCTTTACTTCCCTTGCTGGCCCCGACACCACACAAGCGATTCCCCATAAGTAATAAAAGTAAAGGAACTCTTTATTATACGACGTCGTACATAACGTATACGGTGCTAGGCACGTATTTTTCATTAACCGTCGACATAAGATGGCTGATGTGGTCAGCATCACGCCGGTCGTTTTTACTTCCCAGTGCTTTTCCTGGTAGCAAATTGAGACTCGGTCGACCTGAGAGCCGTTATGGTCGGATAAAATATTCCACGCCCAATGTAGAATGGAAACCGTAACCCTAGCTTGAGAAGCGAGTTCACTAACAACTATACTACCGCGGTTCTCCATAGTTAACAAGTTACAAAAACTGTTTTATTGTGTGGCACTTGTTCCCCATCCTTGACTTAACGTATGTACGCCCATGTCTAAGGCCAAAATACCTGGTTCAGGTATTGCACACCTCTGTAAACATTCAGTAGCTGGTTTTCTTTCATGTCCCTATTTCTATCCTTTAAATGTCATTGTATTTTCGTATACCGCCACCCACTCCTTGAGTATCGGGGTATTGTTACGTAGAAATGTGCGATGTGGTGCTCGACTTTCCAGCGTTACATCATGTATGACCTACTGCACACAACGAATGTTTACTACTGCAACACATCTTTCTCAGCCGTCGAGTCTGCTGATACAGATCTTATGTAATATTCAATCTCAGCTTGTGTTACTATAATTCATGGGCGGCTCGTCATTAAGGGCCAGTGGGGCCCGACCCCACCAATAATCGAAAGGGGGAATATCTTCCCGGAATAGTAAATACTACAAAACCATGAATTTTCCGAAAATTTGTGTCTGGCCCCACCAAGAAAAATAACTACGAGCCGCCACTGCTATAATTATCTTATGGGGGTAAGAGAATAAGGAGGTTTTTTTCAAGAACTCCATGAGAAGGAATGACGCCAATGAATATGATCAATAAATAGACAGTGTACAGGGGCCTCTGGAAAAATCAAATTACCACACACAAGATTCGAACCACAAACCCTTATTATCTTATGGCACCCATTGCCTGACTCTAGGATGCAAAACTTATTAAGACCACAACTAGTTGTTTGTCCTTCCAAAACAAAAGAGCTTTACGGAGGAGTGCCTTTCATAAACACCTCGTATGTTGAACGCAGAACATCACTTCAGATTCGATCGAACAGTGTATACACAAACAAATGCGATAAGCTTATTGTGCTTCTATATTGGAGAGTGAAAGAGAAGATGGAGATATTTTGGGCATATAAAAATACACGAAGAAAGATAAAATTGAGATATTTTGGACATATACAAAGACATGAAGGGCTGAGAAGACCATCATGGAAGGAGGCATACCGGCAAAGAGAAGAAGAGGAAGACCACGGAGAAGATGGATTCAAGATGTAACTGATGGTTTGAACATGACAGCTGCAGAAGCAGGACATCTGGCCTATGAGAGAGAGAAATTCCAGAGGACTGTTGGGGTAGCAAAGTTCTGCTCAGGACAAGCTATTTGATGATGATGATATTGGAGAAGAAGCAGCAGTATACATACACACATGTATACACATATAACTAACATACATATATCATTTAAAGTAGCTTGAAGTTTATTGTAAGCTGAGAACAAGACGTTGTTTTAAAGAACTCTAGGAGAAACAACGAAGCCAATGAATATGATAAATAAATAGAGAGTGAACTAGTATTATTATTTTATATAACATTCATCCTCTGTTTGTGTTCACAATCGTCATCATCATCATCATCAACGTCATCATCATCAACGTCATCATTCTCATCATCATTAACATGATCATCAACGTTATCATCATGATCATCACCATCATCATCAACGTCGTCATAATCGTCATTATCATTGTCATCATCAACGTTAGCATAATCGTCACCATTATCGCCATCATCAATGTCATCATAATCGTCATCATCAACAGCATGTTCATCGTCGTCATCATCATCATCATCATCATCATCATCACCATCATCATCATCACCATCATCATGATCATCTAGTTTGTCACTATTGAAACATAGCTCCCATGATATCAGCTCTTACTACCTCCATGTCCTGTTTGAGATGTCCGATGTTTACCGCGATCAAACGTATCCCATCAATGCTATCTTGGTTCCGTCTTCCATTCGTCATCCTATCCCTCGCCTTCCCTAAACAGAATAAACTGCATAGCTGCTGCCAGGCAAAAACTAAACACAATAATTAAAATAAAAATTCTTACAATAGTTTTACCATCTTCAACATTAGATACGGAACTTTTACTGGTACTACATAGTTTGTTCACTGCTACTGAGATCTTTCTGTGTAAGAAAGAAAGGTTATGACGAACCAACTCAATCTGCCGCATGCAGTGTTGTGCGTGTGCAGAAAGCTGGATTTTGTCGTGATTGATGTTCCCTTCGACATGTATTACAATTCAAGTGATGAACAGTTTTGTGTTGACACTTTAGCGACGGCCATGTGCATTTATGCGGTACTGGTTGCTTTTTGTGGTGGTACTGCTGTTTCATTCTGGAATTAGTTCACGACTGTCGGACACAGGCGACAGTTGTTAGCATTGTGTGTGATTTTCGTTGGCACAGGAACGGAGCAATTATGGGGTGACCCGTTGCAGTGAAGTTGGAACGTACATATAAACTATGAACATATGAACTATGAACTAAAGATATCAAAACACATATGGCTGTTCACCAACTTGCAGTGATAATAGTTCAATCAATCAATCAATCAATCAATCAATGTCTAAAATAGTTCATCTTCCTTACATTTATCGTCTTTATTAACCACCTCTCTTCAGTTTTAAGCTAATGTGATACTGAGGCAGTGGCGGCTTGTCATTAAGGGACCCTGGGGCCGGACCTCACCAAAAGAATGTGTAACGTGTATTTATTATTTTATAAATTAAAACATAACAACTCAAAACCATGATTTTTCTGAACATTTTTGTCTGGCTTCACCAACAAAAATGATCGCGAGCCGCCACTGTACTGATGTATATTCTTTTTCTGTTTATAGTATTCTGAACATTCTTCTGTAGCACTTGCACTCGAATTTTTTGTTCGATTTTTCAACACTTTACGTTGCTGTATTATCGTGTGTCTCTATGAAGAAGTGAGTAAAACGTTTGCCTGTCGTTGCTGTATTATCGTGTGTCTCTATGAAGAAGTGAGTAAGACGTTTGCCTGTCGTTGCTGTATTATCGTGTGTCTCTATGAAGAAGTGAGTAAGACGTTTGCCTGTCGTTGCTGTATTATCGTGTGTCTCTATGAAGAAGTGAGTAAGACGTTTGCCTGTCGTTGCTGTATTATCGTGTGTCTCTATGAAGAAGTGAGTAAGACGTTTGCCTGTCGTTGCTGTATTATCGTGTGTCTCTATGAAGAAGTGAGTAAGACGTTTGCCTGTCGTTGCTGTATTATCGTATGTCTCTATGAAGAAGTGAGTAAGACGTTTACCTGTCGTTGCTGTATTATCGTGTGTCTCTATGAAGAAGTGAGTAAGACGTTTGCCTGTCGTTGCTGTATTATCGTGTGTCTCTATGAAGAAGTGAGTAAGACGTTTGCCTGTCGTTGCTGTATTATCGTATGTCTCTATGAAGAAGTGAGTAAGACGTTTACCTGTCGTTGCTGTATTATCGTGTGTCTCTATGAAGAAGTGAGTAAGACGTTTACCTGTCGTTGCTGTATTATCGTGTGTCTCTATGAAGAAGTGAGTAAGACGTTTACCTGTCGTTGCTGTATTATCGTGTGTCTCTATGAAGAAGTGAGTAAGACGTTTGCCTGTCGTTGCTGTATTATCGTATGTCTCTATGAAGAAGTGAGTAAGACGTTTACCTGTCGTTGCTGTATTATCGTGTGTCTCTATGAAGAAGTGAGTAAGACGTTTGCCTGTCGTTGCTGTATTATCGTGTGTCTCTATGAAGAAGTGAGTAAACGTTTGCTGTTGTCTGAATATTGGTCGATTAGACGAGTACATCTTTTTTTTCACTATGACCATTGGTTTACTGGTAGAGATTAGTTGAGCAACACTTCGGCAGATGACACATTTCTGCCGATTCGACAGTCATGGGAAACTCGGAAACAATCTTTGTCATTTTGACGTATATTCAACTTGTTTGATAATGTATCGTATTCTATAGTGGGTAAACATTAGTTAGTGGGTATAACATTAGTTAGTGGGTATAACATTAGTTAGTGGGTATAACATTAGTTGTGGGTATAACATTAGTTAGTAGTACAACATTAGTTGATGAGTGTACAACATAAGTTAGTGGGTAACATTGTTAGCTGGGTATAATCATTAGTTAGTGGTACAACATTAGTTAGTGGGTAAACATTAGTTAGTGGGTAAACATTAGGTTATTGGGTACAACATTAGTTAGTGGGTACAACATTAGTTAGTGGGTATAACATTGTTAGTGTACTTTGTAACATAGTTAGTGTAGCAACATTAGTTAGTGGAACTTGTGACAACATTGAAGTTAGTGGGTACAACATTAGTTAGTGGGTACAACATTAGTTAGTGGGTACAACTTATTAGTTAAACATATTAGTGGGTACAACATTAGTTAGTGGGTACAACATTAGTTAGTGGGTACAACATTAGCTAGTGGGCTAATAACATTGGTTAGTGGGTACATTAGTTAGTGGGTACAACATAGTTGGAACATTAGTTAGTGGGTACAACATTTTAGGTTAGTGGGTACAACATTAGTTAGTGGGTACAACATTGTTAGTGGTACAACATTAGTTAGTGGTACACATTAGTAGTGGACAACATTAGTATGATACAACATTAGTTGAATGGTTGCACATTAAGTAGATTACAACAGACAGTGTGCTCAAAGAGCTCATGCTATACTGATACACTAGGAAACAAAGCGAAAGGAAGGCCAAGCAAAATGTGGACAATAGAAAGCAGAGGCGACGAAAATTTCACACAAAAGCCCGTTCTTTGAATATATTCTTGTTATACACTGTGAGGCAAAAGAGGATTAGAAAAAAGACGAAATAAATATCAGATGTACCAGTTATATTTGAAACCATCGTACAACGTATCCCCCTTTGAAACAGATTCCGACCAGGTAACAATATTTACCTGTGTCTACCTGCTTGTTTCAATTGCTGGAATTTCCTACATTATTGCCACATTCATTTTGCTGCAGTTGTAAAAATAAAAAAAAATTTTGCTTACATTTCCTTACATTTTGGGATTATTGCATTGTTTTGATAACAATTTTTGCGCACCAACTTGTGATAGTAATTTATAAATAGAACAGTGCAGCATTAGGAAATTTCATCACCCGATACTGGGTGCTAGAACAGAGAGATAAATGTTCAGGTAAGGGTCAGGGTTAATTAATTGTTACAAAGCTATTTTCATCTCCAAGAATCCTGTCAAAAGTGGTGTCATAAAAGGCGAAACACGTACAAAAACAAAATACTGTACTTTTACAAAGTACAAAAACAATATACAGCGATGTTTCGAACCAAAAGGACTTTATCAAGCAAAGAATACACCGGAAGTGAAGAAATTCAGGACTATGCGGCCTGTAAATCCATGTTTCTTTCTTTTTCTCTAATCCTGTTTTGCCTCACAGCGTCAGGATAAGAAAATATTTCTAGAACGGGCTTTTGTGTGCGCTTCATAATCGGTGTCTTTCGTCGCGTCTGTTGTCTCTGAGGTTTACCTTTTTGTGTGGACAACCTTTATCTTTGTATCCACTGTATCGGATCCGCGGAGTGCCATTGCTCTTTAGGCGAACTGACTGTTGATAAACTGCTTATGTGGCCGAACGATTTAATTTGTTGTTTCTTGATGAAGTCTAGTACTGATGTTGTACCCACTTTTTCCTGATGTCTTCATTTCTCAACCGGTCTCTTCTTGTTACACCCAGCATTCTGCGTAGACATTTCATCTCTGTCGTGACCATTTTTCTTCTATCATTTGGTGCAGTGGCGGCTCGTCATTAAGGGCCAGTAGGGCCGGGCCCCAACATAAATAATGTGTAACGTGTATTTATTATTTAATAAATAAATTATACCCAAAACCATGATTTTTCAGAAATTGTGTGTCTGGCCCTACTAACAAAAATGTTCATGCGCCGCCACTGATTTGATGTCAACGTCCAGATTTGGCAGTGATATCATAATGTTGGGAGACAGATTGTGTTGAGCAATGCTTTTTGTGTTCATGATGACATGTTTGCATTTTAAAATTGTCTGCATTTGTCCTATGATTTGATTTGCTTTTTTATATATATAAGTTGCATTTCGTTAGTTATTCTTCTGTTTACTGAAAAAATGCTCCCTAGTTATGTAGTCTTTGACTTGTTTCAATGTGCGTTTGTCGATGAAGATAGTGGTAGCGTTTTCCTCTCCACCTGGAGGAGAACAGTAGAGCAAGAACTGAAAGAAATGAATCACATCTGGAACACAATACAGATGATAGCCAAGAATGACGTACATTTGTTACTGCCTCAGCGTCAGGGGTGTCACATATTAGAGGGTGAAAGAGGTAAGAGGCCAATTCACTGTAAGCTTTATTCACTCTAAATTATCTACTACGTCGCCAAGTTTCATCAGTGTTTCTTCGTATTAGTTGCCAAAAACATTTTGCAACAATCTCTTGATTATTTTTTTGGCATTCATTAGTTCTGCTCTGCATTTTCTTTGCAATTTTGTAATATTTTCTATTTTTATATGTCATTGCGTAATAGATAATAATTATTCAGTGTTTTCCTCTTGTCTTCATAAATAAAGTTAACAGTAATAAACTATACTTCAAAGATGAAATATAACCCATTGAAGTAATAGTGTTTAGCTTTTTGTTTTGTGTCGCTTTGTGAAACTTTATTACGTTATCTCGTTATAGATATAGAGAGATATTCCTCTGGTATTGTTACACTGTTCAGCTGGTATGCGAGCTCATAAATATCGATTATGGGGAAGAATGAATACCGATGCTTTCAATATAAGGGAACACTTTTTCCACCATCATTAAATTTGACAAAAGTTGCAGAGAGAGGAATCCCGTGGCGTTGGATGCAGACGTTAAGGCTATCATTGATGAAAACTGCAATGAAGGTGCCGTTGTGATTTACACGGATGGATCGGTAGTTCGTCACGAAAAGTCCACATGGGCCTTCTCTGAAAGCTCATGTGGTAGAATGGTCCAGGAGGCCAGTGGTGCATTACGCATGATTACAAGCAGCATGACAATGAAGGTACTGGCAGTGACTAATGCTTTACATTGGCTGGAGTCAGAAAACTATACTCATGCATGCATTCTGAGTGATTCATTGAGTATGATCCGCAAGGTGAAGGCTGGTTCGGTGCACAGGCAATGGACTGAATCACTACAAGCGTCAACAATTTGCAGAATCATACTTATCTTCGTTCCGTGGCACATGGGTGTCGTTGGCAATGAGAGAACAGACAGGCTGGCTGACTCTGCCACCATATCAGAGGGCCAGCCAATGGATAGAGATGATATTTTGAACGCTCTCATAGAGTGTGGCCGCAAAGAAGATTTTCATTTAAACCAATCCACGTCAACTACTAGATTGCAGGAGCTTGGTTTGAAGATTGGAGTAGCAAGAAAAGAACAGCATAACAGGTACGTGAGTAGGCTCATCAATCAAAATCGAACTAGTACGGTCAGTCGCTATACACTGTTGGAGATATTGCGAAGGAGATCGGAGCGCCTATGGACATGTCCGGAGTGCATTGAAGATATTCCAAACTGAAACTGTAACTTTTATACATTACATAGGGCCTGCAAGTGGTTTCTCTATACCTCTGTATGCTGGACTTCTCACTCAATCTCTTGCATAAAATTTAGTCCGATATTTCGTGATGAGGCCTCTCAACAAAGTTCTTTCCATGGTTTCGATATGGATCTTCTTTTTCTTGAACCTTTTGTCTTCCACTTCAATGCCTGCTTTGTGATTCTTTTATATATTCCTCTCGTACCATTATAAGTTACTGAACGTAATAATGCCTAGAAAAATCACAAAAAAAGTTAAAAAGCTGGGGTTGATTCTGAAAGTCCTGTAAAAGATATGCAATTAACTTTTTAACATTTATAAGTTACATAGGGCCTGCAAGTGGTTTCTCCATACCGCTCTGTCCTGTGCAACTCACGCATTCTCTTCCATAAAATTAAGACCGATATTTCTTGTCTCTAAGCAAAGTTCGTTTCCGGTTTCGTTATGGCGTTTTCTTTTCTTGAACCTTTGTCTTCGCCTTCAATGTCGGTTTGATATTCTTTGATGCCAGGTGTGTTGCGCTTGACGTTGTCAGTCCATGCTTTCGCAGGGACTCTGAGATGTTATCTATCCATCGTGTTCTTGGTCTGCCTCATGCTCTGCGCCCTGGGTGTCTATTATTGTAGGCATACGATGGTAGTAAATGTGGTTCCATTCTCATTAGATGGCCGAACCACTTGAGTCTTTGCTTCTCGATGTACTGTATGCATGGTATAGTACCAACGATGCTTCTGATATTCTCGTTTCTCACTCTATCTCTCCTTGTAACGTTGACAACTTTTCGTAGACATCTCATTTCACATGTTGTGATCTTTCTTTTTTTGTGTCTTAGTCATGGGCCATTTTTGGCACTGATAGCAGAGAGTTGGAATAAATGTGCAGTTTATCATTTGTCGTTTGACTGCCATGTTAATGAGTGGATGTTTTAATAGTGGTGACAGTTGGTATGTCACTGCGTTTGCCTTCTGGCATCTAGTCTCGATTTCTCTGTCCACCTTTCCATCTGCTGTGAATATACTCCCGAGATATTTGAATTCTGGAGTCTGTTGTATTTTTACATTATTCACGTGTATGTTTAGTTGACCTGTTGACCTACTTATTGTCATGACTTCTGTTTTGGAGGTGACTTTCTATATCTTTAGCAATTTCTCGCTGGCATACATTAGAATTGATACAACATCGAAATTGAAAATACGTAATTTAGTTTTAAAACTATATAACTTGCAGTTCCATATTTTATTTCAACTTTTAAAACTAATGTTGTTTTGACAATTCGTAGCATAATTTATTTTTAAATATTTACAGTGCAATCAAAACTCTTTGTAAAACACACTAAAAACATGTTTTTACAAGCTGCTTGTTAAAATAAAATTATGTGTTGGATGGTACTCTGACAAAAATGTCTTCAATCGCTTTATGCTATGTAGCAGAGAAGATCATTAATGTCTTTGAATGCAAATGCTACAGAAGAGTACTTAGAATATCACGGACGGAGAAAAGAACAAATGCTACAGAAGAGTACTTAGAATATCACGGACAGAGAAAAGAACAAATGCTACAGAAGAGTACTTAGAATATCACGGACAGAGAAAAGAACAAATGCTACAGAAGAGTACTTAGAATATCATGGACAGAGAAAAGAACAAATGCTACAGAAGAGTACTTAGAATATCATGGACAGAGAAAAGAACAAATGCCTCTGTTCTTCAACAGTTTTATATTGCAGTTTTACCAAATTCAGATGTTCATTTTAGGGCCGTTTTATTTATAGGAATGTATTATCTGATTCTATATGCAGTCTGCCGTGTTAGAAATGAATTTTTTCACTTCTTTTGTATCCTTAGCTTGATAATGGCCTTTTGGTCGAAACGTTGCTGCGTATTGTTATTGTTTTTGTTTTTGTAAAACTACAGTACTTTGTTTTTACGTGTTTCGCCATTGCTACATAGTTTTACTGCATTCTTCCCTTATAGTGAGAACAGCTTGATATTAAAGATAGTTAGCTATTAAAGAGCATAAAAACAAGGAAATTAAATATTTCGGACACATCAAATGACATGAGTGCATAGAGAAGATAATTTTAGAGGGAATGGTGCCTGAAAGAAGATTGAGAGGAAGATCTAGAAGACGATGGGTGCAAGATGTCATTGACGATCTGAGAATGACTGCTGCTGACGCCAGTCAACTTGCACAGAACAGAGAGCTTTTTCAGGACTGCTGTCATAGGAGCCGAGTTCTGGAAGGGACAAACTACAGTGACGATAAACAGAGTACTATAGTTTTACAAAATACAGAAACAGTGACGATAAACAGCAACGTTTCGACCAAAAGGCCTTTATCAAGCAAACGACACAACAGGAGTGACGAATTTCAGAGAACACTTACAAATGGACGATAACGGAAACATGCAAATGTATCTAAATCTACATTAGATACATTTGCATGTTTCCGTTATAGTAGTTTTGCTCTATACCAAGTTTTACTGCAGTCTTCCCCCTTTTTCAACAAATTTGCTTCCAAATTGTTCACCGCGGAGTTTGAAACTGTTACTTTTGTTGACACTGACAACAAACGATAGAAGAAAACTAGTCACAACAGAGATGAAGTGTCTACGCAGAATGCTGGGTGTAACAAGAAGAGATCGGTTGAGAAATGAAGACATCAGGAAAAAGTGGGTACATCAGTACTAGACTTCATC
Source organism: Arion vulgaris (assembly GCA_020796225.1). Taxonomy (NCBI): domain Eukaryota; kingdom Metazoa; phylum Mollusca; class Gastropoda; order Stylommatophora; family Arionidae; genus Arion; species Arion vulgaris. The sequence continues at coordinate 18,965,463 of CM036773.1, forward strand.
AAGAAACAACAAATTAAATGGTTCGGCCACGTAAGCAGATTACCATCAGACAGTGCACCCCAAAGAGCAATGCTGCTCCGATACAATGGGTACAAAGCAAAAGGCCGGCCACTCAAAAGATGGACCTCAGAGATAGAGGCGACGAAAGAGACTATCTACGAAGCGCATACTAGGGCCCGTTTTAGAAATCTCTTCCTGACCTGACGCTGTGAGGCATACAGGATTCGAGAAAGAAAGAAAGAAAGAAAGACTTTTGGGTTGTAATCGAGCTCAATAGTAATAGTAATAGTCACCCATCGCAAGCGATGATAGCAATAGCCTCAGACGTGTGCTGCTGCACCTCTCTGGTGTGTGCGGAAGTGACTGTAGAGTCTAATCTTAGAACACAATCTACTACAACGGGTGGGATATACATGATCAAAGTTAAACATGTGGGTGTTGTGGGTTCTGTTTTTCTTCTCGCTCTGATAGTTTTTTCTATGCCTCAACAACACGATGATTCTCAGCTATGCGAGTTCCTCGTGTTGTTACAACGCCAATCGAGCTCACTACCACTTATGTTACAGACGCCTACTCTCTTCCTACGGAATTGAATCCAGTATTTCTCACCTCTCTCTCTCTCAGTAAAGTTCGTTTCAAAGATCTCTTGTAGCGTACTTTCTTCCTTGAACGATTTGCCTCGGTAGCGTAGTTGTTAGTGAACTCGCTTCTCAAGGCTGGTGGTCTGGGTTCAGCTCCCGCAGTGCGCGTGGAATTTGTCCAGGCCCTCGACGGCTCTCAGGTCGACCCAGCCTCAACTGGGTACCAGACATGCTCTGGGAAAGTAAAGGCGGCCGGCGTGATGCTGACCACATCACCCATCGTGTGCCGACGGTCAATGAAAAATACAGGCCTAACATTGTATTGACCTATATACCACGAGGTATGAAAGGGTTCTTTTACTTTTTTTTTTTAGATGCATATATTGTGATTCTTTAATCATTTCTCTGATTTCATCACCTGTCTTGAATTCGTCACATTTTATGTTTATTGTTTTTCGCAATCGTCTACTTTCAAATGCATTAAATTTAGTTTCTATATCTTTAGTCATTTTCCAACTTTCGCAGGCATATGTTAGGATTAAGACAACATTGAATTGAAAGTTCTCAATAATGTTACAAATAAGAATGAGATAATTAAAGTGTTTTGGACATATAAAAAGCCAGGTTGGCTGGAGAAGGCAATTATGACAGGACGTATCCTAACGAAGCGGAGAAGAGGAAGACTATGGAAAAAATGGATTCAGATTGTAACTGATGATTTGAGCATGACGACTGCAGTTGCTTATGAGAGAAAGAAATTCCGATGGACTGTTAGGGTGGCAACGTTCTACTCAGGACAAATCATTTGATGAGGATGAGGAACAATTGAGTTGCAGTGTAATGAATTCTTATATAAGTGAATGATATATGTGTTTCGATATAGCCAATTATTGCGAAATGGTTACAGATACTACGATATAACTGCTTGATGCTGGTACCATCAGTTGACTGAAGGGGACCTAGCACAATGGAGAAGTACTACAAACAGGGAACTCTGGGATATAACAGGACAACGACAAGTGAAACAAGAGATAAGAGGCAGAAGGTAGCGATGGATAAGACACACACTGAGGAAAATCCCTAACAGCATCACAAGACAGGCTCTCCGATGTTACTACCAGGACAATAGAGGTAAGGGAAGACCCAGGAAGAAATGGATACGGGAGTTGGAGACGAAATACAAGAAAATGGGGATAGAGTGGAGAGATCTGGAAAAGATGGCCTTGGATAGACCGGCTTGGAAGGCCTTGGTTGAGGACCTATGCTTCCCTAGAGCGAAGGGGAAAGAAGAAGAAGAAGAAGAAAACAATGGAGAAGCCCTAAAAGGAAATACAACATTTCTGAGCCTTTTTAACGATTAATTCTTCTAATCAGAACGTGAAAATCAATAACATTATCTTAAATGCAAACTATCTCTTACATGTGTTTATTTTGAAATTCTTTGATAGAGAATTTTTTTTTTTATGTTTTCTTTGACGTGAAATCTGTAAGTGTGTATAACTTCTTTTTTTTTATAACGTTTCTTGCTTGTTCCAAACTGAAACTTGTCTGGCTTCTGGCCAACCGTCATCGTTTTTTGCCCATGATGATGGGAGGAATCTAGCGAAACCATTTGATTGATTCTGTTCTGCACGTAAAGATGAATTGCTTGGCTTGCTTTTTTTCTTACATTTTCCTAGTGTTTTACGTATTTATATTATACTTGGATGTGTAGTGACATCAAGAACGTTAGTGCTTACGACGCAGGAACATGCTTTAACATTGAACGGGGTCTGTGAGAGGGCTTTGTGTTGAAGCGGCTAAGCAGTTTACTTAGCATTCTGAAGGTCGGGACTTCAAACCCTAGTTGATCGGTTCATGAATACATTTTTTTTTTCAAGAGACCCCTTTGGATTATTGCAAAAGCTGGGAAACTTCTACCTTATGAAACACTCTTGGAAGGTGACGGGCTATTTCTTCCATACCAGCAGTAAAACCTGCTGCCTTGCAAGTTGGCTGGAGCCAGCCTATGGCTGACGAAGAGCGAACCCAGTAAACGCTGGCTAAAGCCGGACACATTCCGAAGGATAAGCACCAAAGCTCCAAATGGCGCTAAAGATGTGACGAAGGACACCAATGCTAAAGCTGCATGAATCAGATTTCCACATGAATAGAATTTATGCGGAAATTTGGTACATCAGTCTAAGCGGTGATCGCGAGAGAGAGAGAGAGAGAGAGAGAGATACCAGCAGTAAGAAGTAATCCATTGCAATAAAGTTCATCCTTCACCTTTTTATCCAATTTATTAATTGAAAGTTAGACGGTTTAAAGTTGTTCAGAACAGACTATACTGTAGTCATATCTAATTACCTATTTATTCCACTTCGCTTCTCGTGAAGTATAGGGCCTCTGCAGTTGTGCTCCTGCACTGTCCCTGGTCTCTTGCCGTCTTCTTTATGTCTTGTCAAGATAATCAGACACTCTTAAGTTCCTCAAGGTGGATCTTTTTCCGGGTCTGTTAAGGAAATCCTGCACGAAGATGCCGAAGATTGTTGTTGACAAAGGTCTGAATATTATTTGTATTTAATTGGATGATTCGCTACGTTTCCGATTCATACAATAAGTTAGAGTTCACATTTGAGCTGAGTATCATGAGCTTTGTGTTAGTGGAAATTACGCAAGATTTCCACATTCTTTACAGAAGAACAAATGCATATCTGGCTTTCCTAATCTTAGAATATTGATCAGTCACTAGATAACTTTCTTGGTGAGAGTAAAAGTGGCACAAGTAAATTCTTTCTGAAATGTTCTTTGTCAAATTCTTTTTTTATTATTATTTTGAGGTTTTTAAGTCAATTATTTCTTCATCGATTAATATTAACCCTTGCTCTGCTACATACTTTCCAAAGGCTGCGCTAAAAATAACTAATCTTTGTTTCTAGGTCACAAACGTGAATGTACGCCAATAGCAGTGACAGTAGCAATGTCTAACGTGTTAACACGTCTTTAGTCCACAGAGGAGAGATAATAACAGACGTGTTAATGCGTATTTAGAAGTGAATGGGAAACACGTATATATACGTCCTTAGCAGCTAAAGAGTTAAGAGAGTAAGGTATATTAGAAATCTAACCGTTAAGAGAAAAACTCCTGTTCACTAAACATGTGTCCTCACTACATTGGTTTATGGTACTGGTAAATTGTACACTTACTCGCATCAGTAGATGTATCTGAGCAGCTTCGATTTTCGGTTCCTTCGAGTCTAGTTGGCATTAAGATTGAAGATGAGGGCACACACAATGAGAGATTGTGGGAAACGGTTTATGACAATATTTTTAATGTACAGTCTCTATACACTGACTTGAATGGATCACATTTGGTGGATGGAGAAAGGCAGAGCGCCGAAAGATCTCTTCAACAGGAAACTGCAGATGGATATGAGATGTTCGGGTAGTCCCTTCTTCGATATAAGAATGTGCGCATGAGAAATATACATATTGCACATTGTATGAAGTTGATTTCTGGTAGCTGAAAGATATGGGTTTGAATCTTATTTAAACGAACGGGGATAAAGATCATATATTATACTTGAGCCTGTGAGAAAACTAGTTTCCTGATATGTGTAGACTGTGAGAAAACTAGTTTCCTGATATGTGTAGACTGTGAGAAAACTAGTTTCCTGATATGTGTAGACTGTGAGAAAACTAGTTCCCAGAAACATGTAGACTGTGAGAAAACTAGTTCCCTGAAACATGTAGACTGTGAGAAAACTAGTTCTCTGATATGTGTAGACTGTAGAAACTAGTTCCCTGAAACATGTAGACTGTAGAAAACTGGTTCCCTGAAACATGTAGACTGTAGAAAACTAGTTCTCTGATATGTGTAGATGAGAAACTAGTTCACTGAAACATGTAGACTGTGAGAAAACTAGTTCTCTGATATGTGTAGACTGTAAGAAAACTAGTTCCCTGAAATGTGTAGATTCTAAGAATACTAGTTCCCTGAAACATGTAGGCTGTAAAAAATTAGTTTTCTTAATGAAATGTGCAAAATTTTAGTTTGAAATGGTCAAGACTCCAGTTAGGACAAAGTGATTACATCCCAGCCTCGTATTACAACACGATACTAAGCATCACTGCAGGTCAATACTCTATGGTTATACTAAAGTGTACAGATGACTGTTTTTAGTATTTCTAATTAAACCTATTCATAATACACATTATAGCTAACATTAAATTTAAGATTGTTGTATTTTATACAGTTGATCTCTTTCATTATGTCATAATGTTTCACTTCTAGTTATTTTGTTTTATCTCTACTTCACTTTGGTAGCAATCGGCTCTTTCTCGTTCTTTTTGTTATACCTTCTTTCTCCTTTCTCTCTTTCCATTTGTTTCTGTCTATGTCTTTCCTATTCTCCTATATGTTCCCCATATCTTTGTCAACGTTTCCCTCTATCTTTACTCCCTTTTTTTTTCTTAAGCTATGTTTCTTTATCCCGCTTTCTCCAATCCTTTCTTTCCACCTCTTTATTTTTATATTTTCTCTTACGCTTTCCTTCTCTCTCTTTCTATTCTCTATTTCTTACCTCTATTTCCCCTCTTCTTCTTTGAATGCTCCATGTTGATCACTTGTTAACCACTCTTTGAGATTTGTATGTGATCTGAGCCTAAGAGCGATTATACGTTGTGCCAGTTATGTGCCTACATGTAGGCCAGCACATCTGATCTCTGTGACGATTTGTATTTATTAGGGTACCTTTCCTAGACCCATACCTTATTCGCCTCTTACGACATGCCTTGTAGATCGCAGTGTTACTATTCTTTACTCTCCTTTGAGCCCAGGACCACCCGGGCGATGTTCTTTATTCACTCTCCTTCCTACTTTCTCTCCTTTTCTTTCCTACTTCCTCTCTCTCTCTCTCTCTCTCTCTCTCTCTCTCTGTCCCCTCACACTTCATCTTCGCCCCTCTCTCTCTGTCTTTAACTCTCTCTCTTTAACTCTCTCTCTTTAACTCTCTCTCTCTTTAACTCTCTCTCTCTCTTTAACTCCCCTCTCTTTAACTCTCTCTCTCCCCCGTCTCACACTTCATCTTCACCCCTCTCTCTCTCTCTTTAACTCCCTCAGTCTCTCACTCTCTTCAACCCTCTATCTATCCTCACAGCTGATACTTTATAAATAAATTCTGCACACAAAACACACGGTTACTTCTCTACCTGTCACAGTTTGTAGAGCGCGCGTGGAATGAGCTCTTGAAAAACACACACACAAAAATGATCGAATGTGCTCTTTTAGGATGTGCTCACTTCACAATGCACGTGTAAGTCCCGGGAACCGAGCAAGCAGGACTCCCCGTCACACAGCGGGTTAGTATCTGCCATTATACCTTTATTTCCACGAAGCTAAGACATTGATGAAACTGTTACTGTAAGGGTTAACCACACACAGGGACTTATGTGTGAGTATTTTTTCGCTTATTTTAGTTTTTGGGTTAAATTTTAATCCTTAAGACGCACTTTTCCCGTGTTTTCTGTTAGCAGTTTTATAAAGTAGTAGCTTTATTGAATTATTTTCGCCCTGTGGTACTAGGACCCACAAGGGAAGCAAAGAATAGTACCACTGGGAACCACAAGGCATGTCGTTAGAGGCAACTGAGGTAGGGCCCTAGGGAAGCTACTTAGTAAATAAAAAGCGTCGCAGAAATAGGATGTGCTGACCTACTTGTTGGCGCATAACTGGCACAACGTGCAATCGCTCTTAGGCTCAAATCACATATAGATCACACAGAGTGGTTAACAAGTGGTCAATATGGAGCGTTCGAAGAAAAAGAAGAAGAAGAAGAATTCCTTTTTGTATGTTAGTAAATATTAGAAATAATATAGTAGTAAATATAGTGATACAATTATAGAAAATAATATAGTAGTAAATATAGTGATACAATTATAGAAATAATATAGTAGTAAATATAGTGATACAATTATAGAAATAATATAGTAGTAAATATAGTGATACAATTATAGAAATAATATAGTAGTAAATATAGTGATACAATTATAGAAAATAATATAGTAGTAAATATAGTGATACAATTATAGAAAATGATTTTACTAATAGAAATATTAACTTATGTGAGTATTCTCATTAACTTATGTGAGTATTCTCAGTAACTTATGTGGGAGTATTCTCAGTAACTTATGTGGGAGTATTCTCGTTAACTTATGTGGCAGTATTCTCAGTAACTTATGTGGGAGTATTCTCGTTAACTTATGTGTGAGTATTCTCAGTAACTTATGTGGGAGTATTCTCAGTAACTTATGTGGGAGTATTCTCGTTAACTTATGTGTGAGTATTCTCAGTAACTTATGTGGGAGTATTCTCAGTAACTTATGTGGGAGTATTCTCGTTAACTTATGTGGCAGTATTCTCAGTAACTTATGTGGCAGTATTCTCAGTAACTTATGTGGGAGTATTCTCAGTAACTTATGTGGGAGTATTCTCAGTAACTTATGTGGCAGTATTCTCAGTAACTTACGTGGGAGTATTCTCAGTAACTTATGTGGGAGTATTCTCAGTAACTTATGTGGCAGTATTCTCAGTAACTTATGTGGGAGTATTCTCAGTAACTTATGTGGCAGTATTCTCAGTAACTTATGTGGCAGTATTCTCAGTAACTTATGTGGGAGTATTCTCAGTAACTTATGTGGGAGTATTCTCAGTAACTTATGTGGGAGTATTCTCAGTAACTTATGTGGGAGTATTCTCAGTAACTTATGTGGGAGTATTCTCAGTAACTTATGTGGGAGTATACTCAGTAACTTATGTGGCAGTATTCTCAGTAACTTATGTGGCAGTATTCTCAGTAACTTATGTGGCAGTATTCTCAGTAACTTATGTGGCAGTATTCTCTTGCTTATCTTGGTTTTTGGGTTAAATTTTACTCCTCTCCTGCCATCCCTTCCAATTCTCTCCATGTTTTACCTACCCTTCTCATATCAGTCTGCAGCTCTCTTCTCCAGGTATGTCTAGTCCTTCCCTACTCCTCTTTCCCTGAGGGTTCCAAAACATTGCCTGCCCTGCAAATTCATCCAGTCGGTCTTCTCAATGTGTTTCCTTTTCATCGCTAGCGTCTCTTCCCTAGCTCTTTCTCCACTAGTATCTGCTGTGTTCTTTCTCTGAGTTCCTCGTTCATAATCTTATCATACCATCTCAGTCCCTTTATTCTACGTAAACATTCCTTTATGAAGGTCTGCAGTTTTCTTGTGGTTTCTTTTGTTGTTTCCCATGTTTCCGAGCCATAGAACAGCACTGACTTCACATTTGTTGTCCTCCATGTTACCGAGCCATAGAACAGCACTGACTTCACATTTAATTGAAAGATTCTCAACTTTGTGTTTGTTTTGATCTCCTTTGACTTCCATATCTTACTCAATGAAATAAAGTTTCCCCTTGCTTTTTGTATTAATATCTTGACATCTTTGTTTGTTCCCCCTTCTGTGTCTATGTTGCTGCCAAGATATGTGTATGATTCTACATCCTGTAGATCTGTTTCCTCCAGTGTAATCTGATATCATGTCGTATTAAGTATCTCCTTGTCTTTAGATAAAAGTGTAATCTTTAACTGAACAGTTCACAAACATTGCTCACGTCTACATCAACATACAGATATTGGAGCGTTGTAGGACAACAGAGAGCACTGTCTAGCTGCATGGATAAGAGCGCGGGCTCCCATTTGGGAGACCCATGTTTGATCCCCTAGTAACGCCTGTTTGGCATGTTGTAAGAGGCGACTGATTTATGTAAGAACTAGGGAAACTACCCTAGTAAATAAAAGGCATCGCAGAAATATGACGGATTGGCCTACTTGTAGGCGCATAAGTGGCACAAAGCACAATCGCTCTTAAGCTCAGATAACATACAAATCACAATTAGTGGTTTAATATGTGGTCGATATGGAGCGTTCGAACCAGAAGAAGACGATTTTCTGGTTAGGTCGTAAAGTTTATTTCTGTTGGGGACATAAAGAAAATTTCTTAACCTGAATAGTTTTGCGGCGATTGCACTAGCCATGGGGGACATTACATACCTCAGATTCATGTTCCCTTTCTCTGTCCTACATCGAACCTAAAAAGCGGTAAAGAATACAGTAAAGACAGATTTGTGTGTGTGTTTGTGCTGACGACCACATAAAAAGCTGTGTCGAGTTAGATTATACTTATCAAAGATGCCCAAACGGGTGCCTTTTATTGGCAGGTAGAGTACCACGTGGTCCGTGACCTATTGTTCTTGTTTATGTCACAAGATGTAGCAAGAATGTGACGCAATCTCATGTTGTTCCGGTAAAGCTGTCAGAACATTGTGTCCTAGTCTATTTTTAGAATTGCTGGATGTTTAGAGGGAGATAAAAATATAAATTTAAACTAACCTTAATGGGAAGTAATTGAGCTTGAAAACAATAGAGAGCAGACTTAATCTGGACCGCATTCCGGGCAAGATGACTTGATTGCGGGCATCTAGGGGATCTAGGGGAAAAATCAAGTCAGTCTTTCCCGCTAGGTCTGATGAGCTAGGGCGTTAGGGATTCCCAAACTTTTTCGGCCCACCGCCCACTTTGCACAACATAAACTTTCTAACGCCCCTCTCCACATTATAACCTTTTGCCAACGCCCGGTACCACATATATACATGCTATATTTTCTCTTTAACATGAAAAATTGATATATATTTATGTAATACATGGTCAATGTACAAATGATTATATGCATGAAATAGAAAATTGATGAAAAAATGGATCGTGTAAGACGAGCATAAGATGAATTAAAATGCAGAATTCAAATTTTAAATGATTATTCAATCGCAAAATCACGAAAATAATTTATTATAAAATATTTATTATTAATTTCTTCTTTAAGGGACCACCGACCCCTAATGTCCTGAATACCTCCCAGGCTCTTCTGAACCCATTATCTCCCCCTGGAACGCGTCAGCGTTCACTGGGGGGAGGGCGGTACCGCCCACTTTGGGAAACGCTGAGCTAGGGTAACTGCGTAGGGCTGACCTGTACAATGTTTGTTACACAAATCAATCACAAATTGCCTTGTGTTATCTGGGTATTATTTAGCATGAATTTTATGGCTCTGTTTTCAAAAACAAAAAGGGCAAACAGGTTATTCTTCTTCTTCTTTGCGATCGATAATTTGATGATTATACGATTTATTATTCGTACATTTTGTGCAGTATTTATTTTAAATCACAATCAAAGTTTTTGGTTTTTTTTAAACATTTAAGGTGCGGCATTTCAAAGACTTGCATCATACTAAGAAAATATACCGCACGGTGCTGTAACAATATAATAGCAATATAGTAAGAAAAACTTTTATTTAGACACTAAAAAACATTTCGTGACATTGCACTTTAATGGCACTAGACAAGTGCGTCTTTCTCAACGGGAGATAAATGTAACACTCTATCGATCCAAACAATAATTCATAGACACATATATCATTGCATCTATGGTCCTGGACTAAAAGAGCATGGATCCACGGGTTGCTGGATAGATACCAAAAATACTTAAGAAAATATAGATGATTTGGTACATGTTTGCTGCTATAAAGACCCTGTTGCAGAAATAGAATGAAGGATTTTATTCTTTTTTCTACCTTTTGTCGTGACACTGTTATCAGTGCCAAATTTGGATGCTGACATCAAATGATAGAAGAAAACTAGCCACGACAGAGATGAAGTGTCTACGCAGAATTCTGGGAGTAACAAGAAGAGACCGGTTTAGAAATGAATACATCAGGAGGAAAGTACGTAGAAAATCAGTACTGAACTTCATCAAGAAACAAAACATTAAATGATTAGGGCAGGTTATCAGATTACACCAGACAGTGAGCCTCAAAGAGCAATGCTACTCAGATACAGTGGATATAAGTGGATACAGTGGATATAAGTGGATACAGTGGATATAAGTGGATACAGTGGATATCAAGCAAAAAGGTCGTCCACGCAAAATGTGGTCCACATACATCTGAAGTTGGAGAATGCACACATGTATGGCAGGGGACAAAGATAATAAAATAAGCAGACCTTCACGCAAAAATCAGACGTAAATACACTGACTAGACTGAAATCATAGCGGGTGAATACAAGAAGAAAAAGATGCTCCACAGAAATAACAGAGGCGTTGAAAGACACCATTTACAAAACGCACACAAGAGGCCGCTCTATAAATATCGTGTCTGATTATATGAGTATTAATTATTGGTTACTAAACTGACGTCATTGCACTCGTGGCAGACACAAATGAGCTTAGTCTCCCCCAACAGATATTGAAGAGTAAGCATACTGATGGTTCCTGTGGCTCGCTGGTTAAACACTCTCCTCACTCTGCCCCTCAGGCATCCAGTTCTACCTGTACAATGAGTAACCCCAAACTGCTTAAATCACTGGATCGATTCAACATCTATTTTAGTGTCTTTATCCAACAGATAGTCGCGAAGACTATAGCTTAAGCGATAGTGAGCTCGATTCACAAACCAAGCGTACCCGGTTCAAACTCCGCGGCAGGCAGTTTGGAAGCAAATTCGTCTTCGTGGGATTTTTACGAAAGGTAAATATAGACCTCACCGTTCAGCCACAGCCAGGCTCTAGCACAGGCCAGACAACTGGCAGGGTATTCCCTGACCTAGATAAGAAAAGGGATCTGGAAATTACAGATGTTTGATAGAACACTGCACGCTTTTTTGCAATTTTACTCAATTCGGTGAGTCTATGGTTATTTATTGGTGAAAAATATTTATAATATTGATATTCCTTATTGTTAAACTTAACTTGTTGCATAATATGACTTCAAGTTAGCATTTTGTGTTGATTTTAAAATGAATTCGTCTATACACACCAATACTGGAATGCGAGGTCACGTGGTATAGTTGGGGTCTGATTTCCCACAATTCTTACCTGAGCCCGAAGGCCCAGTAGTTTATAGTTGGCTCTGGTTCAGCAAACAGTGTCAAACTACTGAACGTATAAATGACGTCTATAAAATCATCGACTCGCTTACTGTGGTTGATTGCTACGTCCTGTAAAGGATATGCCCAGATTTTCATTATTCAGTCACGAAGAGACCGAAGAACATCCCCCTTATCCATATTAGGAACAAGATTAGAAAGAAGACAAGAAGGAGAAAAAACTAAAACAACGCGGGAGATGAGAAATAGATAGTTTGTGATAGAGAGAAAGGTGATGACAGAAGAATGTAGATTTATTATACTCTACAGCGAGATTAATTATCTTCATGCTAAAAATAGAATACATAAAACTAGTAAGATTTCATCCGGATATAAACAAGCATTAAATAAAATAAAGCAGGATAAGTAAAATATGTTGTTTGCCAGTGATGAGGTAAATATCGTGTATAAATTGTGGTTAAATGGCGTCTGAAGACAGGTATGTCAGTTAATTTTAGTATAGAACATATTTTATAATCAGATCTGATACCATCTCTCTTTCTTTCTCTATCTCTCTCCCCTCTCTCTTTCTCGTGTGTCTTCTGAACCCTGGTTGGGGCATAGGCACTCATTTAACTCATGCTAAGTATGACGTATCCAAGACATAGTCTAGTGTCACTAGACAAGCACTTGAGTGGAACCCGCAAGGAAAACGAAAAAGAGGACGCGATAAATAGACCTAGAGACGAAGTCTTCTCGAGGAATTAAAGAGTGATGAACTGTCCTGAGAGACCATAAAGAGAACAGCCAGAGACCAAGAATAGGGGCGAATAACTATTGAGGCCCTATGCTCCACAAGGAGCTGAGAGAAATAAATGAAGTATGACGTATGAGCAAGACTATATTAAATGATTATATGAAAGAACATATTTTGTAATCGCATCTGATACTATCTCTCTCTCTTTCTCTCTCTCTCTCTCCCTCTCTCTCTCTCTCGACTCTCGTGTGTTTGTTTAACCCCGATTGGAGCATAGGCGCTCAAACAACTCATGAAAACTGTAACGCCTGAGGAAGAATATATTAAATTATTTTACTAAAGAACATATTTTGTGATCATATCTTTTTCTTCTCCATTCTCCCGCTATGATTTCATGCGTAGTCAATGCGCCTTGTATGGAGTTTCTCACTGATTTTCTTTTTAGCAGGGGTCCCCCGTCATACGTTCGATCGAGTCTTCTCCGACTTCAGAGGTTCTTGTGTGTTATATCCTCAAAAACTGATCTGGGTAATCAGATTTGATCTCTTTCTCTCTCTCTCTCTCTCTCTCTCTCTCGTGTGTAATTTTAACTCCTGGTTGGGGTCAAAGGTCATCAACTCATGTCAAGTATGACGCCTTAGGAAGAATATATTATAGTACGTTCAACAACTTATGCCCACAGTCCAATGCAGGATTGCAGCAAAACCATCAGTTCTACAGTAGCGAAACTTTGCACCCAATCTTATAATTATAACGACGTAAATGTCTGATGAAGAAATTGCTATAGGAAACCTGGATTTTGTAATATAAAGGTTTCATTTGATGTTGGCGGCATATTTAGCGAGTCTGAAACGAAATTTTAGTTTTTACAGTAAACCACCAATAGGACATTCGATGACAAGTTTCATGCAAAGGCGTATCATTCCAGCTCATACATTGGGGCCAATGTTGATACTTGCAGCAGAGTCATGAAATAATAGAGACTTAGTTGTATTATTGTTTTTAAACAACTTACATTACAGTTAAAGTTAGCTGCCATGTCATAATGCCATCCCCCTTTCACGTACAGGCTTGGGATTAACAATGGCGGAGCTACTTGGAAACGTTCTTTTCAAATCGCTACTTCTTCGGTACAATGTGCGTGTGTTAACATATGTGGTAACGAGTTATCATCATCATCAAGTAGCTTGTTCTTCTGGAACTCGGCTCCTATGACAGCAGTCCTGACAAACTCTCTGTTCTGTGCAAGTTGACCGGCGTTAGCAGCAGTCATTCTCAGATCGTGAATGACATCCTGCACCCATCGTCTTCTAGGTCTTCCTCTCATTCTTCTACCAGGCACCATTCCCTCCAAAATTATTTTCTCTAGACACTCATGTCGTTTGATATACTTAATTTCCTTGTTTTTATGCTCTTTAATAGCCAACTCTCTTTAATATCAAGCTGTTGCAGAACAAAAGCATTTGCTTTTTTCCCTGCCCATGATATTCTAAGTACTCTTCTGTAGCATTTGCATTCAAAGGCATTAATGATCTTCTTTGTCGTTTTGTCAATGTTCCACGTCTTACAACAATATGTTGCCAAGGGAAAAACGCAGGCTTTTAAATACTTGATTTTTGTTCTTATGTCAGTTCCCTTCAATAGGGAGATATCACTACGATAAAATAGCTCTTTTCTCTGGTTCTTGTATACTGCCGTACCGATGACCCATATGTACCTCTTTGCGGAAATGCGTGTATAGTATTAATGACACTATTTTGCATTATAACTTCGAACTCATTAGAAATGTTATATCAACGTCTGTTTTGAGAAGACAACAACATGACCCAATAACATCACACTAATTTCGTTATACACCTTTAACTAAAGGTCCGTGTTGCACTTATGACGTCATTTGTTTACCATGGTGAACCTTGAGTTGATTTGGTGCATGGACAATTGTTCAAAAAATCATGGATTTCGTCCTGAATGTTGCTATTTTTGTCATCAATGTATTAAATGGCTATAAACATTAGTTTTCATTAGTTATAACTGATTCTTTGAAACAATATATTTTGTGATACCATCTCTCCCTCTCTCTCTCTCTCTCTTGTGCCTTTTTAACTTCGGTTGGGGCATAGGCTATCAACCAACTCATGCCAAGTTAGACTTTTATTGGGTTTGTAGTTAAGTCTTTCTATCGGATATGGCAGCCATCCCTAAGTCGAACTCTGCCTTAGTCACCTCTTACGACATGTCTTATAGGTTAGAGTGTTACTATTTTGTTACTTGATTCCCTACGACAGTGTAAGTCCGTAGATGTGGTACTATACAGTAGGGTTTATTTTTGTTTGTAGACTGTTACCAGTAATCCATCTTTGAAAATATGTGTCTTATTGGAAGCCAAGGAAGAAAAGGTTAGTTTAGTTACGAGGTTTGTTGCTTTCTGTCAAAGCTGGCACATAGGGCAGAGGTTTTAGATGTTCATGTGATGAGGTTCGTTGCTAGCAGTTGGAGATCTCGTATGGTTTTACACGAAGAAGAAGAAGCAGACGAGTTTAAAAAGATGGAGATAAAAAGAAAGAATTTGCTAAGGTTCTGAAAACAAACAAGACCAAACACATCGATGGAAGAATGAGGAGTGCGTTTAATTAGCGGGCTAAATGAACCGTTGAAATGTCGAAACGTTTGGATACCTGCTGGATGTGACTAAGCAACTAAGTGTGTCCTGGAGTGCTATGACGTCAATTTAGTAACCAATAACCAAAACCAAAACAGTTTACCTTCAACAACCAGGCCCGCCCCCCGTAGAAAGTAAACAATGTTATTGTATTTTCTTATTTATTTTCTCAACGTGAAATGTTTACAGAACTGCCTTAACGCTCAACATGAAATGGTTATCTTCCTCACGGACCAGCTCACAGCTCACGTAGTTCCAGTTGACAAGCAATAAGAATTCAGTCACAGAACGATGCTGCTAATTTCTGAGAAATGCTTTGAGAAAAGTTAGCGAAGCAGATTTGAATATTCTGACATTTTGCAACTTTTTAAAAATGACACCATTTTTTCGATCGCATTGTAGTAATACTGAAGAAACATGAAGAACTGCAGTAGACTGGAGGACAAACACTGGCAGGGCCGTGCCGAGCTATGATACAGAGGGTCGGCGGCATCAGACGGACCCGTAAGTGGGCGGCATAAGCAGCCAAATCAAAATACAATTCGAACTATTCAATAATTAAAATCTTTACGCAACGCTTTTCTACCTTGGTTTATATTATTCTAATATTGGTGTACACGATTTATGATTTATCGCACGCCTCTACCTAAGCGCTTTCGGTATCCTTTGATTTAGGTTTCTGATGCAGGTGTATTATTGGCGAGCGCTCGCCAAAAGACTTTAAAGAAAAAAAATTTAACGTGCGGCATTTCGAAGACTTGCATCATACTGAGACAATATACCGCTCGACCCTGAACACTGGATATGATTATGGAAAAGATTTCTCAAAGACCTAAGCAGAACAGACCAGGTCATTATATTTCGCCTACACACCCAACACTGTAGACTCAACAAATACTTATATAGACTAGAAATAAGTCAAACAGCTCTCTGCCAGTATCAACAGGCGGAACAGATACAGAAGTATGTCCTGCAAGACTGTCCTCTCCTGTGTGAGCTGAGAAGTAACATGTGGCCGCACCCAGTCGACCTAAAAACTACGCTTTGAGGAAACCTGACAGACCTGAAGCAGACTGTCCAGTTTGTGGTCCACAGTAAATTAAGCGCGTGAGCAGATATCGCTGAAGAAAAAGAATTAATACTATAGTCATTGCGGCTAATATGTCACCTCTGATTGATTTTTGCATGAAGTCTTCGACACTCGCAGGTGCTACGGAGTTTGTGCACTTCCGTTGAGATCTTTCTGTGTAAAAAAGAGATCGAGCAGATATGGTTACTCACCGAAGTGCAATGATGATGGTTCTTATCAATGAATCTTCTTCTTCTTCAATCGCTTCATATCGATCACTTGTAAAACCACTCTTTGTGATCTGAATGTGATCTATGCCTAAGAGCGATTGTACATTGTGCCAGTTATGCGCCTACACGTAGGCCAGCACATCCGATTTCTGCGACGCTTTTTATGTACTTTGGCAGCTTCCCTTCTCCCCTATCTCAGTAGCCTCTTTCGAATGCCTTGTAGATCGCAGTAGTACTATTCTTTGCTTCCCTTGCGGGCCCTGGCACTACACGGGAGATTAATCAATCAACCCGATCGCTCCACAGGGATCCAGGTACTTTTGAAGCTATATGTGAGCACCATACCTTTGCCATACACATATCCAGGTCGTATTGACATTCCTCGCAAGTAATAACTATAATGAAAATATCATTAGACTGCTGTTGTAAATAATTAGTGTCGTCGATGCTTAAAAGCTTCACTTATATGCATCTCTTCTATTTTATTTTGCTGCGCTATTTTTCACAGCTCTTTCGCATTCCTTGACTTGTCAAGTAATTTTTGTTCCTTCCTGTTCCAGAATTGCTTCCCCTTAATGGCTTACCTTCAAAATTAATTTGTAGTAGTTTGTTTCATCTCAAAGAGACAGAGACCATTAAAATGCACCATCAACGTTAATGGGACAAGGCCAAGATAAGACCATCAATTTACATACCTTGAAACCCTGATAACATTAGATGGTAGATGCAGATTAGCATTGGTGGCTCGTGATCTTTTTTGTTGGTGGGGCCAGACATTTTTTCCAGATACATCATGGTTTTGGGTTGCTATATTTTAATTTATACAATAACAAATACACGTTATACATTATTTTTGGTGGGGGCCGGCCCCATTGGCCCTCAATGACGAGCCGCCACTGCAGATTACTATTAAAGAGTAGATTCATCACCATCAAATCGGTTTCCCTGAGAAGAACTTTGCCACCTTAACATTCCCTCTAAATTTCTCTCTCGTAGTCCAGATGACCCGCCTCTGCAGCCGTCATGCTCAAACCATCAGTTACATCCTGAATCCAACTTCTCCGTGGTCGTCCTCTTCTCTTTGCCGGGATGTATCCTTCCATGATGGTCTTCTCCAGCTCTTCGTGCCTCACATTAGCATTCAAGAGTGGAATACAGGGTGTTCAACTTAAAAGCAGCCCGTGAATGTAGCTAATCTGGCATATATGTATGGAAATGGGAAGGTTCAGTTATGACGTAGTATAGGTCAAGGTTGTGTGACGGTGTGTAATTGTAGTGCGGGAAGGGGCGATGAACAAATGTGACGTAGGACGAGCTAGTCAGAACCGGTTTAAATAGTAAATAAACACAACTCAATTTGTACCTGGCAACTTTCGAATTGTCAATGGGGCTGCAATTATCTTGAACACCCTGTAGAACAGAAAAAATAGCATTTTAGTAAAAACACGTAAAACAACAGACACCACTTAGTGAAGCTCTATTTTTTGGAGAGCTAGCTGGCTGTGTTCGTAAAAACACTCGTCTTTAGTGCTAGGCAATTGGCGCTGTAAGAAATAAAGGTTTGTGGTTCTAATCCTGTGTTTGGTAATATGTTTTTTAATGCAAGCTTTAATATTTGTTCACTGTATTTACTGATCACATTTATAGGTTCTGGTTTTTCCCTTGGGTTTCTTAGAACTCCTTTTTATCTAAATACATACAAGTCGTTGTTAGTTGAATGCAGAAAGAAAACAAACCAAAGTAATACGGACAGGTAAAGACGACCGGTGCAATGTTGACTGCAACAATATTTGTGTGTCGTTAGTCAAAGACAAATACTGGTCTAACAACGTTTTTCTCAAGACATCACCCTCATCAAGCTTATCCCTGCCGAAACTTGGCTCCCATAATAACAACTCTAGCCTGATCACTGTCCTACGCGAGATATCCGTCGTCTCCCGTAGTCATACACAACTCCTCTACGATATCTTACACATATCTTCTCCTTGTTCTTCCTCTTTCCCATCTACCAGATAGTATGTCCCCCATTTAAGTTTGAACATGCCAGACAGTGTCGTCTTCGTGGTAGAGAGATACGGTATACTAATCAATTTTGGGATGGCTACTACAGCGGAGGACAGATTACGCATGAGAATGCCCAATGTGCCTTGATGTCGATCGCATAACATAATATAACATAACTTCCAGAACGATATTCTCAATAGAACAATGTCGTTTTATATATACAAATTATTTCATTTTTTTCATGTTTCTCTTCTTTGTATAAAAACTGCTTCTTTACACTCTTGCTAAACAACACACTCCTGATATAAATAGAATAATAATGTCGATAAAATAAAATTGCTGAAAATTATGGTACTTAAATTGTAATATCATTATTTTATTTCTTTACAGAATACCACTTTGTTGATTGTTCTTCAAGTGGTGGAATACGTGTGCCTGTAGGCTCTATGATTGACAGGAAACTCGTTTAATGAAGTTGACAGTGACTCATTATATCACAGACTATTTACTATAAATATTCGAGCCGGTTCTGTCTGAGAATTTCTAGCCAGATCGATGACAATTATTATCTTTGTGCAAATTCGATACAAATCCTACTATTCTGACCACGATACTTTGTTGGGAATCTGTTAAGGACTCTTCAATAGTAGAGACAAATTAGGATTAAAATTTCTGCGTGTTGCCAATGACAAGGTTTACATAGTAACGGAAGTAGCTAGTGCAAATAGGGAAACAGATTGGTGTTGACTGTAGGGAGGAGAAAAATAGGCTGAATTCAGTTTTTAAAAAAGAAAGAAAACTTTACAAGGGCGTAAACTGAGTCAACATGGCAGTGGATTCTAGGAAGGACATGTCCAAGTTTCGAGCAATTGTTCTGATAGCTGTGGATGATAGTGAACCTGCAGAATTCGCTTTTAACTGTGAGTATTTATATTGTTATTATTAGTGTGCTGTCGTTTGCTGTTTATACTGTTATTAGTGCGTTGTTGGAGATATTGCGAAGGAGATCGGAGCACCTATGGACATGTCCGGAGTGCAATGAAGATATTCCAAACTCAAACTGAAACTGAAACTGTTTGTTTAATTCCTAGAATCGGCTTCTTCTTTTGTTGTAACACTGTTACCGTGTTGTTGCCAGTGCCGTGGTTTCTGTTTTTGTCTTGCGCTGTTCTGGTGATTTGAGTGATTGTTATTGTTGCTCTTTCACAGGATTCTGCTATGTCATCTAACCATCTTTTTCGTGGTATTCCTCTAGCCTTCTTTCATGATATTCTGTTGTAGAAGATTTGTATACTGGGGAGTCTGGATGCAATAAGTTCTTAATAAGTGGCCAAACCACTTCATTCTTTGTTTTTCAATGTAATTCAAGGAAAGTTCTATGCCAACTTTCTTTTTTATGCTGATGTTTGTGACTCCTGTCTTTTCTGATATCGTTGGTAACTTTCTCGCAGGCAACGCATTTCACATATAGTTATTTTTTGTCACTGCATTTTGCTCATTGTTCATGAGCATATAATACATTGGCTTAGCTAAAGACACATTTTTACACGCCGTCTTTACATTATAATTGTTAGTGGGGAGCGTTCTATAAATTAATCTGATCTATTCTACAAAGAATTAGATATAAATAACAAATTAATCTTGTGAATACTTTTTTTTATTTAATATTTTGGTTCATGTAATACTTGCTGGAAAATTGGTACAGTCAAAATGGTTAGTCAAGTGACTTGTCGTATAGTAAGTGTTAAGATGTGAACATTCACTCATGCATGTTTAGCAACTCTGCCTGTGAGCATGATACAGAAGATCAAGACCGGTTATGCATGAAGGCAGTGGATGTAATTAATACAGAACGCGACAATCCAGACACCTATCTTCATATTTGTCTCAGGTCATTCTAGAGTGACGGATGATGGAAGAACGGGTACACTGGCTGGCAAAGCTGCGATCGAGATTGGGCTTTCTATGCACAACACGACATATGCAATCAGTGGCGGCTCGTCATTAAGGGCCAGTGGGGCCGGACCCCACATAAAATAATGTATAAGTGTATTTATTATTATATAAATTAAAATATAGCAACCCAAAACCATGATTTATTTGGAAAAATGTCTGACCCCACCAACAAAAATTATCACGAGCCGCCACTGTCTGCAATGCTATATTTAAGAGAAAACATACGCTCTGAAGATTTCAGCGAAGAAGGTAAAGGTTATTTTCGATCTCGGTTGCGTAAGTTATGCAAACCGATAGGCGCGGTAAGATGGGGAACACCATGAGAGAAACCTCAGTCGATACAACAACCAGCTCTGAAGGAGTTCTTAGTCTTCTTCTTCTTCTTCAACCCCCATATCGACTACTTGTTAAACCACACTTTGTTATTTGTATGTGGTCCGAGCCTAAGAGAGATTGTACGTTGTGTCAGTTATATGTCTACAAGTAGGCCAACACATCCAATTTCTGCGACATTTTTTATTTACTAGCGTATCTTGCCTAGGCCCCTAAATCAGTCGCCACTTACGACATGCCTTGTAAGTCGTGGTGTTACTATTCTTTGCTCCCCTTGCAAGCCCCGGAAACATACGGGCGTCACTATTATGTAATTATAAAGACAATGTAATTAAGTCAAAAATATAGACGGTGAAGAGATCAGATCAAGATGAAACTGAGATAAAGTTAAATTCAAAATGAGTTAAAGCGGATCCCGTTAAATCAAGATTTTACAGAACACATACATAATAATTCCTCTCGTACCGTTACACGTTACATAGGGCCTGCAAACAATTTCTCCTTACCGCTCTATCCTGGGCAACTCGTACAATCACCTCCATGGAACTGAGATCAATATTTCTAGAATCTTTCTCCATAGTTCGTTTCAGAACCTCCTTAAGTCGTCCTCTCTTTCTTGAACCCTTTGCAACCTACTTCAGTGCCTGCTTTGATATTCTTTGATCATTTCTTCTCAAGGTATGCCCAACAAATCTTCATATTCTCATTCTTATAAGTTGCTACTAGTGGTTTACCAGATATTTCTCTGATTTCATCACTTGTCCTGAATTCGTTCCATTTTATATTCATTATTTTTCTCAGACATTTATTGCATTCAACTTGCTTTCTAAATCTTTAGTCATATTCTAGCTCTCATTGGCATATGTTAGGATTGATACAACATCTGAATTGCAAATTTGTAATTAATTTGTAATACTATATAACTTTAATATATATCACAACCCACGCTTAACTGGTTCAAACTAAGCGGTGGGCAAGTTTGGAAGCAAATTCGTTTCTGATGGATTTTTCACAAAAGGTAAAAATATACCTCACCGTTCAGAAAGCAATGGCATACTACTGAACGTATAAGTGGTGCCTAGAAAATGAACGACTCGTTTACTGCGCTTGATGGCTATATCCTGTAAAGTAAAATGCCACGATTTTAAATATATAACACAAGAAAGTCATTCTGAACATACATCATTCTGAACATACATCATTCTAAACATACATCATTCTGAACATACATCATTCTGAACATACATCATTCTGAACATACATCATTCTAAACATACATCATTCTGAACATACATCATTCTGAACATACATCATTCTGAACATACATCATTCTGAACATACATCATTCTGAACATACATCATTCTGAACATACATCATTCTGAACATACATCATTCTGAACATACATCATTCTGAACATACATCATTCTGAACATACATCATTCTGAACATACATCATTCTGAACATACATCTTTTCTAAACTTACATCATTCTGAACATTACAAATTCTGAACATACATCATTCTGAACATACATCATTCTGAACATACATCATTCTGAACATACATCATTCTGAACATACATCATTCTGAACATACTTCATTCTGTTGAGTTTGGATCAGATCCAAGCAGTCAGCAGCGCGTGAAAGGCTCACATTTCTCATTTATATCCTGGAGAGTTTTCTGACTTCCATCAGATTATTTAAGAGTTACAGAATTCTTTGTCACACAAATCGTCATCCGTTTGGTGCCAGACACTGTCTGGTTATTCCATCACCAGTTACAAAGTTATCTAATATTGAAACAGAGCTTTTTATAATATGTTTCCTGTGAGTATCTTTGGTGTAGAGGTTAGGTGGATACCTCTAGTTCCAAAGGTTCTCGGATCACTACCTCGTGGAACCATATGGATATTTTTCTAGTGATCCCTGATCACAGTGTAGGTGAGTTCGAGTTCCTAATCCTATCGGAGACGGTCAATAACACGTCCAACTATGAGCACGTAAAAGAGCCCTTAACAGGTACCCAAAAAAATAAAGAAGAGCAGCTGCAAGCTCGCTGCCAGGAAAAAAGCTTAAAAATATATTTTAAAATTTATTTCCTACAAAATATTTTAACCATATTCAAACTTTTCGGGAATCTTCGCCAGTGCTACAGAGTTGTGCACTGTCACTGAGATCTGTATGTGTAAGAAAGAGATCAGAGCACACATGGTTACTCGCAGATGTGCAATGAAGGTGGTCCGATCAAACACTCAATCAATAAACCAATATCTTAACTGGAGAATTGGGCGTTCATATCCCGCAAAGTTTGTATATCACTTTCATAAAATAGATGAGACTGCAGGAAAACTATTTGATTGGCAAAACACGTAATTACAAAGTACTGTAGTTTTACAAATTACAAAAACAATGACAAAATACAGTAACGTTTCGACCAACAAGGCCTTTATCAAGCAAACGAACAACAGGAGTGACAAATTTAAAAAACAAATGGACGACCAAATACAAACGTTTCTAATGAAAATCTGGGAATAAAAACGAATAACAAAATAAATGTAACACAAAAACACACATAAAAACTAGAAATAGAACGGAAGAGAAACAATGAAACATCTAGTAAATATATAACTTGAATATATGCAACATATACCCATATAGTTGCTTGATAAAGGCCTTGTTGGTCGAAACGTTGATGTATTTTGTCATTGTTTTTGTAATTTGCAAAACTAAAGTACTTTGTGATTACGTGTTTGTATATCATTTTCACAAAACTCTTCTTCTTGTAGACAGATAATATGTCGACGTAGCAAAATTTATATCTATGTTGTTAAGTGGTTAAGTCTTTCCTTGAGTTCCGAATGTCGTGAGTTCAAATCCAAACTCACGACAAGAAAGAACAGCATACCAAATATGCAAAGAGATTGATAAATCAATATCGAACTGGTGTGTTGGGCCACTGAACGCTGCTGGATTTGTTGAGGCTGAGATTGGAGCACCTATGGACGTGTCCGTAATGCAATTATGATAGTCCTCATATCGCTCAAGTGGTTACTGGGGCCCAAATTTGTGGTGTAAAGAATAGAACCACTGTTACCTGCCACGCATGTCGTAAGAGGCGATTAAGGAGGTTTGGATGAAATCGGATGCATGTGTCCGCTAGAGAATGCTAACCCGAAACAAATGCTCCCAGAAAACGGATATACCAGGCCGTAAGACGCATAACATGGTGCAACGACCCCTCACAATGAAGAATGGGATAACGGATTATACGGTTGCCAATATGCCTCGGAAATTTAGCCACGCAGTAAGAATGTCAGACCCACCATCACGAGGGTAGCCAAAACTTACTGCGGGAAGAGGTCGGCACAAACGGGGAAGCAGAAATCATAGGAATTATATCCTACAGAACTGCCCATAGTATGCAGACTTGAGAAGAAAGAGGTGGCCCACTTACACTAGCGTCCAAGACAAACTGTATGGCGTGGCTGATAATCTGAGGCAGACAGCTGCCTTTATTATTTTATTAGAGAATCCGAAATCCCAATCTAGTGAGAACGCAGAAGAAGAAGAAGAATATCCACTTTCATCACTTTTCTTTTATTATTGTATGCATTTCCTCGTCAATGCATTTGGTGAACATTTCTTTGCTGCAAATATTTACTAAGAATGTCTTTCACAGATAACAGTCATTTGAGCATTTGAGCGACAATATTTTATTTATAGTCTGTCCATTAATTCGTGAGCACGTTTGAAATTGATTTTCTCGAAAACTACCTGTTGGATCTCAGTGATTTTTGCATGCAGCCTTAGAATATCCATGACGCTAAAATAAAGCTAACCAGTAATCCATAGATGCTACGGATTTTGCACATCGGCGAATTCCTTTGATCTTTTATGACAATTGCAAATACGGGGCTCAAATTTTAGATTTTACAGTAATCCCTAGAATTTGTCCATGTCAATTCTATTCATAGGTGTATCTCCATATTAACTTGATAGGTCAAGTAATTAAATGTGTTGCCCTTTATGTGCAATCGTGAACTTGGATACAATATGCAACAGTTAGTCCTCCCCTTCGGTCACCATTAGACCCCAGGGTGTCTTAACTTCACCACAAATTGTATGATGGTAGACGCATTTGGATATGGAAATGTATACGTTGCTATTTCTCAGTCTGTAATCAAAATATGATTTGTATCATCCCGAATCTGACGATTCCATGAGGTTGATAATTGTTACTGGCTAGACAAATTGTAATCCATCTCGGTTTCCAGTACTCGTCTTCCTCTCGGAGCACATGTTCAACACACTTCTTCCAGAACTGCATGTCTATCATTGAGAGGGACTCACGTGTCAGAACTTCAACATCACACATTTTAAACGTCCTGTTCTGTTCGGCAACTTGCCCTTTTACTTTAGCCCAGACAAGCTCTATCGGATTGAGGTGAGCATGATATGGAGGTAGTCGCAAAGACGTGTGGCCGTATTCGCAATGATTTTGTCAATATGAAACACCTTTGTCTTATTTGTCATCCTCACCAGGTGCAACAACTCGGGTTTCAAATATGTTTCATCGAAGCTGACATTTTCCTTAGCAAGCCAAGTCCTAATTTGATCTTTTGTATTTGATGCAGTTGGTACTTTGTCTTCCGTTGATACTGCGTTGTGATAGGATGCATTATCCATTATCAAGCATGATGGTCTGTTTAGAATTGGAAGTAGATCTTTCTCCATCCAGTGCCTGAAAATATGTCCATTCATTTCTGTGTGGTAGTCCCTACCGTCGGTACTTTTTGATTGCAAAAAAAAAGTCCAGCGTCATGGACAAGACCTTCTTCACTGCTTCCTGCATGTGTTAGTATAATAAGCTGGACTTTGCTGCTTGGTATTTTTCTTTTCTGTTCACCGTCTACTGATTGCCATTCTTTAGCATTGGTGTGGTGAGCATTGACCAAGGATTCGTCCAAATATACAATATCATAGACTTGCCTCCGCCGCTCACGGATCTGCCTCAGGTATTTACTTCGCGCAGCAATTAAATGTGGTTTTTCACAAATAATATTCCTGCCGCCTATAGTTTTTCTGAAGGTGAAGCGGCGGCTCTTACAATTTTCCATAGAGTACTTTTAGAAATGTCTATGCTGCAATCTGATTGCAGTTTTAATTTCAGTTTCCTGAGAGTAACAAGTTGATTTGTCGCAAACATTTTCAAGAGCTCCCGTCTTATGACATCTATGTCAAAGTCGTCAATTGTTCTTTTCCTTCCTTGCTTGACATTAGTGCACTTTGTGTCCTGTTTAATCCATCGGGAAAAGGATTCTCTATTCAGACCAAGCGCCAGTTGCGTTCGTTTCTCAGGGTTATGAATATCGCAATATAGATGCCCTCTCTTAGATTCCCTATGGAAGTGTTGGTATAGTAAAACTGTAACCTTCTGCATTGTTATAAATGTGCACTTCAGACTCATTATGAATGTGATATCAATGTCAGTTTTGATAAGCCAACAAATATGATACAATAGCTTCATACAAATAGCGAGATACGCCTATAACTATAAAACGGTATCCCAATTATAACGTCATATGCTTTCCGCTTTCAAAGTCGACTGGGTTAGGTGCACGGGAATTCGTGAAACTCACGATATTTCAATGTTACCATAATGTATTTTTAGAACAACGCGTCTGTGTACCGTAGAACTGTTACTATTGTGTACAATCCGGTGAGGTTGATTTTAATATAACCTGAAGAAGAAATATTTCAAACTACATCAAATTTTCTTGGAAAAAATATTTCTCTAGCGTCATGGATATTCTAAGGCTGCTTGCAAAAATCACTGAGATCCAACAGGTAGTTTTCGAGAAAATCAATTTCAAACGTGCTCACGAATTAATGGACAGACTATAGACAGAGTTGTTATATAATACGGCGTTTGTGGCTTAGTGGATAGTGACTCGGTCTATTAACCCCGACGTTCCGTGTTCGAATCACGCTGTGGACAGTTTGGTTGTAAATTGTTTCTCGTGGATTTTTACCAAAGGACGATGGAAGCACCCGTTGAGAAAGCAATGACAAACTACTGAATGTAATAATGCCTAGAAAAATCTCAGTGTTAAAAATCTGGGGTTGATTCGCAAAGTCCTGTAAAGGATATGCAATTAACTTTGTTAGCCATTTCCTTTAACCACCCAAACCGTGATGATCAGACTGATAGTTCTGTCCCTTTATATTAAGTAGTAGCTTGTCCCTTGCAGAACGTAGCTTTTATCAATGCACAGCGCGCCTGAAAAAACTATATGTCTCTAGTAAGTTCTCCTGCCTCCTCCAGCATCATGTTCAAGTTTCCTTTGATGTCTTGCCGCCACCGTCGTCTTGGTCGTCCCCAGTCTCGTACTCCAGGAATCATGCCTACCTTTATCGTTCTCTCCAAACCACTGTGACGTTTAACGTGGCCTAAACATTTCACCTTTCTGGACAAGATGTTATTTATGAGCCAATGCTTCTTGATATGCAGGTCTTGTAGGATGTATTTGTACTTTTCTTTCTTTCTTTTCATGATGTTCTAAGAACTTTTCTGCAATACCTTGTTTCAAAAGCTTCAATTTTATTCTTTAATGTTTGTATTATTATCCACGATTCACATCCATATGTTGTCCTTTCATCGAGACCTGCCAAATTGATAAAGCTTTTCAGATTCGTTAAACCGTGGGCCCCGGCAACTTACGGTCGGCTAGCTCTGACGGTAAGTCGAAAATTTCTGTGTAATGGTGGCTGATATTTGTATATGTTTAATAGAATACTGTAAGCTATTTTGCAAGTATACTCAATTCTATGAGTCCACGGTTATTTGTTGATGATCCATGTTAATAATACTGATATTCCATAACTTTACACTTAATTTGTTATATAATATAACCATGATTTAGCATGATGTGTTGCTTTAAAAATTAATTAGTTCATATACATCAGCAGTACTGGAATGCGAAAATCCCGCGATAGTTGCGGTCTCATTTCCTAGAATTTGTATCTGAGTCTTCCCACCGTATGTTATCGGAGGCCATGGTTAAACCTACAGGAATTACAAGGCTGCTGTTGGCATAGCTCTCAGTCAAGTACTCAAACTCTCATGATACAATACAATACTTACACCGTGGGTAGGCAACTGTATTTATTCCTCTGTAATTTATTATCCTAATAAGTTATCATCTGTGTTAGAATCACAAACATAAACGAGAATTGTGTTTATACAACATTCTTTCAACATTCTTTTTTGGCCTTTATTTTGAGATATGTTTTTGTGAACAATATTATTTATACTTGAATGTTTTATTTCCTGCAGATAAACTTTATTTGTCTTACTATTCTTGTTTATTTTGTTTTTCTCTCATACAGTTTGTATTCTCTTGCATTTTGTTTTGATTGTGTGGTTTTGTTGTTGTTTTTTTTTTTGCGTTCTTATCAATCAAGTTAACCACTCTTTGTGATATGTGTGGTCTGCGCTGAGAATGTGAGTACGTTGCGATTTGTTAGACCCCTAAGTCATGTAGGGAAGCACATCCGAAGTTGGGCTAATCAACCCCAGCTTTTTAACGCTGTTTGTGATTTTTCTAGGCATTATTACGTTCAGTAGTTTGCCAATGCTTTCTGAACGGGTGGTGCCATAGTCCTTTTGTAAAATCCACGCGAAACAATTTGCAACCAAATTGTCCGCAGCGTAATTCGAACACAGAACGTCGGAGTTAATAGACCGAGTCACTATCCCCTAAGCCACAGACGTCACCCAAACTAGTGTAGGACACAAGAATTGTATAAAATTGCAATAAAGCTTACAATATTTTATCACACAATATACACGTCTACGGAAATTTCCGATTTCCCGACAGAGCTGTAATAGCTTAAACTACAAGCTGCGCTGGAATGCAAGAGTCTCGTAACATAAAAAATAGGATCACTTCCAGGAATGTCCTATTAATCTGAATAGCTTTATATTAAAGAAGGCCGTGTTCCAGCTTGTTTATTCGCTGGAGCAGGAGATGTACTTTAAATCTAATACATTTCTTGAGCTCATGGTGGAAATCGTTTTTGTTTTCTTTCCTCTGTTGTAAATTTAAAGATTTGTTTTATTGTTTATGTTGTTACTTTGATATCGAGGGTTCTTAGTAGCGAAGTGGTTAAGACGTTTGCATGTCGTTCTTTAGGTTGGGGTTCGAATCCGGACTGAGTCACATGAGCAATTTTTTCATGAGATCTCTAGGATTGTTGTCGGAATTCTCGCCTGTGCGTTGCCGAGGCCCGCAAGGAGAAAATAATAGTAACACTGCGACCTACAAGACATGTCGTAAGAGGCGACTCAGGTAGGGATGCTACCCTAGTAAATAAAAATCGTACACAATTCGGATGTGCTGGCCTACTTATAGGTGCATAATTAGCACAATGTATAATCACTATATGCTCAGATCACATAGAATTCAGAAACAGTGGTGTAATAAGTGGTCGATATGGAGCGTTCGAAGAAAACGTTGCTGGAACTACGGAGTTCGTGCTTTGTGTAACAAACGTGGTAGGTGGCGTGTCAACTCTGCCGAAAGAAATGAAGCCATGTGGAAAACACTGTGTAATAATGTCAATCCTTCGCCAATAGACCCTTTTAGACTTTGATATCGTGTTAGATCGAACGTTGCATATCGATCACTTGTTAAACCACTCTTTCGGATTTACATGGGATCTGAGCCAAAGAGCGATTATACGTTGTGCTAGTTATGCGCCTACAAGTAGGTCAGCATATCCGATTTCTTCGACTCTTTTTATTTACTAGGAGAGTTTTTATTTGGATAAAAAGTCTTTATGTTATGAAGCTTGTGTCTTCTACTGCAAAAGTTTGGCTTAAATGCTGCGCACCAAGTTTTGCAGATATATTTTAAAACAGGTCTCATAAAAGTATCAACGAATGAAACTTATTATTCTTCGAAAGCTCCCTATTGACCTCTTGTTAAATCACTCTTTGTGATTTCTATGTGATCTGTGCCTAAGAGCGATTGCACATTGAGTAAGTTATGCTCCTACAAGTAGGCCAGCGCATCAGATTTCTGCAACGCTTTTTATTTACAAGTGTAGCTTCCTTACGCCCATACCTCAGTCGCCTCTTACAGCATGCCTTGTAGGTTGCAGTGTTACTATTCTTTGCTCCCCTTGCGAGCTCCAGCAAAAGAATGAAACATTTCCCTTTCAATTAATCTTAGTTGGGATTGTTTCATGTTTCCTAATTTCATTTTCACAACTTAGAAGTTATCATATCATTGTCTGAAGAGGGTTGAATTACAAAAGACAGACTTTTATGCATCGGTTTTTCTCCCATTTCTCTCGATTCTTCTAGACCAGAGGTTCCCAAACTTTGCATTACGCTGACTCTTTTAAAAACATTTTGCTGCTGCGACCCCCAAAAGTTTTAATATATGAATGTTTTCAAGCCATCGAATTATTATTATACCACAACAGCAGCCAAGCTGGTTCCAATTTCTCAGACTGCGGGAAACTGCAAATGATATTTCATTTTGTCCTGTCAGATATTTAGACTCCGGTCTGGTCCGGGTCCTTTGATTTCTCAGCGGAACTAGTTTACCACTGTTTTTATAATTTATTTTTCTGTTTCAAATGTCAAAGATCATAAAATTTCTTCAATCGCTGTGAGTACCTCACGGACACCCGGGGGTCCGTGAACCCCAGTTTGGGAAACGCTGCTGTAGTTAGAAATTGCAAGTCATCTGCAGATAGTATTGCACAAGTAATGAACTACGTAGTAGCCTCGACAACAGTCATAGAAGGATTGACTTCATTGCACCTGGTTTTATCCCATACGGCTCGGTCCCTCTCCGCAGAAATGACACGCCACCTGCAGAGAGTATTGCACAAAGCACGAACTCCGTAGCTCCAGCAACAATCCTAGGGGTCTCTGGCAAAAACTGCACTCGTGAACAGAATGGCGCGGTCCGGACTCGAACCCCCGACCTTCGACTCACAAGGCAAAGGGCTTAACCCCTTAGCCACAGAGATCCCATTCCACACACAACATTCATAGAAATCTCTGGTTAAATAAAATGTATTCCTGAACAGCACGGCGTTGTCGGACTAGAATCCACATACTTCGGATCTCAAGGCAACAACTTAGCCACAACGACTCACGGTTGTCCATATTTTATTACTTACGAGTTAAAAATCTCTTTTTTGTTACTCTCTCTCTCTCTCTCTTTCTCTCTCCCTGTCTCTGTCACTCTCTATGTCTCTCTCTCTGCCTCTCCCTCTTTTTTCTGTCTTTCTGTCACACACTCTCTCTATCTCTCTCTATCTGTCTGCCTTTCCCTTCTTTCTCTATCTCTCTTCTGTTTCCTCTGTTTCTCCATCTCTCTCTTTTTTTAAACCTCTATCCA
Organism: Arion vulgaris; assembly: GCA_020796225.1. Lineage (NCBI taxonomy): Eukaryota > Metazoa > Mollusca > Gastropoda > Stylommatophora > Arionidae > Arion > Arion vulgaris. Next base: position 18,996,398 of record CM036773.1, read on the forward strand.
TTGTTATCTCTCTCTCTTTTCAATCGTTCCTGCTTCCATTTATTACGCCCACAAACAAACTCAATCTCTTTGAGTTAAACTTACATCCATAAATTTAACAGTATTCCATGTGTTTATGGTTCCGAAAATAAGAAAAAATTAATTAACTCTGTAACATGGCATGTTGAAATAGATGTGTAAGACAAGAAATGCTTTTGAGTTAGCTAATCTTTCCCGTAAGTATAATGTGCAACAAAAAATAGTCAAAATAGATTTTAAGTGCGGAAGTAGTAAAATATTTACAGCCTTCATGTTAAAGAAAGGTTATACGGCAGGAAGTCGTTCCATATGTAGCTTAGAAATAGTTGAGAGAAATCAAAGTTGATTACTTCCCTTATATCTATTAGGTAATCAATCTTCCAGGGTTTTACTTGGGATATTTGAGTTTATAAATGAACACCATTACGACTGTATGTTGCCGGGACTCGCAAGGGGAGCAAAGAATAGTAACACACTGATCTACAATGCATGTCGTAAGAGGCACGCAGGTAGGGGCCTAAGAAGCTGCAATTCTAAATGAAAATCGTCCACAATCGGATGTCAAGCCTACTTATATGCGTTTAAATGGTACAACGTGCAATCGCTCTTAGGATCGGATCACATGCAAATCCCAAAGAGAGGTCGATGTGGAGCGTTCGATGAAGAAGAAGAAGAACATTGGATGCTGACATGAAACGATAGAAGATAACTAGTCACGACAATGATGAAGTGTCTACGCAGAACTCTGAGTTTATCCAGAACAGACTTGTTTATAAATGAAGACATAAGGAAAAAATGTGGTATAACATCAGTACTGAACTTCATCAAGAAACAATAAATGAAATCGGTCTGCCAACATAAGCAGATTACCAACAGACAGTGCACTTCAAACAGAAATGCTACTCCGATGCAGTGGATACAAAGCATAAGCCTGTCCACGCATTAGGGGGATTTCGGAAATAATCGAGGATCTGAAATAACATTTTTTATGAAATACAAACAAATCCCGTTCTAGAATTCTCTTCTTATCCTGACGCTGTGAGGCAGAACAGGACTGACGCTGTGAGGCAGAACAGGACTGACGACTGTAAGGCAGAAACAATGTGAAAGACTGACGCTGTGACAAAGCAGAACAGAAATGGCTGACGCTGTGAGACAGAACAGGATTAGACAGTATACAGAAGACAGAAAGACATAGCAGAGATACAAAGAACTAGGAAGCGACTGCCAGCAAGATATATGGCAGCAAGAGGACTGAGGAATATACAGAAGATGGCTTGCTGGAAATAGGGAAAAAACTGGTAGACTTTTACTGACTGAAGGCAGAACATGGCTGACGCTGTGAAGCAGAACAGGACTGACGCTGTAGCAGAACATGCTGACGTGTGAGCAAACAGGCTGACTGTGAGACAGAACAGGATTAGAGTAGAAGAAAGAGAGATAAAGAACAGGAACGACTCATATATGGCAGGAATGAGGAATTACAGAAGAGGCTGGAAATAGGAAGAGTGAATTTATGAAGAATCCAATGGTTACGCATGTCAATAGTTCGATCTCTAAATTTCCAACAGCTCCCAGCCACTAACCGTACCAGTTGGATGATGATTGTTAAGTCTACTCATATACATGTTGTGCTATTCTTTTCTGGCTACTCCAATCTTCAATTCAATCTCTTGCAATCTAGCAGTTGATGTGGATTGGCTTAAATCACAAGGTTCTGGGGTCTCTATGGCTAAGTGGTTAAACCCATTGCCTTGCGAGTCGAATGTCGTGGGTTCGAATCCGGACCCCGCCGTTCTGTTCATGAGTGCAGTTTTTCCAGAGACCCCTAGGATTGTTGTTGAAGCTACGGAGTTCGTGCTTTGTGAAATACTCTCGGCAGGTGGTGTACCATTTCTGCAGAGAGGGACCGAGCCATATGGTGTAAAACCCGGTGCAATGAAGTCAATCCTTCGGCTTTAAAACCCTTTAAAATGACAAGGTTTGAGCTCAAGGCACACGAGGAGCAATGGCAGACCACAGAGATGAAGTAATACGACTCTCATCTTTATCAACAAATGTCTTTGCAGGATTCTCAAACTGAGATGATATAAAAGAGTGGCTAACACAGATCTGTATATAAAAACAGGGCAGAAGACTATGATGACTCAGCTCAGGAAAAGAAAATAACGGTGTGTCGAGCCAGAGCCAACTATAAAGTACTGGGCCTTCGGGCTCAGGTAAGAATTGTGGGATCAGACCCCAAATACACCACGTGACCTCGCATTCCAGTATTGGTGTATATAGACGAATTCATTTTAAAATCAACACAAAATGCTAAATCAAAGTTATATTATGCAACAAGTTAAGTTTAACAATAAGGAATATCAATATAATGAATATTTTTCACTAATAAATAACCATAGACTCACAGAATTGAGTAAAATTGCAACAAAGCGTGCAGTGTTCTATCAAACATCTGTAATTTCCAGATCCCTTTTCTTATATAGGTCAGGGAATACCCGGCGAGTTGTCTACCCTGTGCTAGAGCCTGGCTGTGGTCGAGCATACCCTGCCCTGTGTTGAGCATACGTTTGGAATCAAGCAGGGTCTGCAGGGATGCCAGAAGATTGAATGGAATACACGCATAACTACCAACTGCCTTAGGGTCCCTCTCTCCAAATGTGTGGTCAAGTTTTACTATTGTAGCTTTCTGCATAACCGTTCTGATCCACATAGGGGTTTTCTATCATTGGTTAATTCCCTAGTCTTTAACTCTCCCTAGCCCTCCTCCATAAGGTAGTAGATGTAACAGTTGCAGATGGTACCGTTCTGTCTACGTGGATGAAACATCTGATCGATGTGTTAACAGTGCAGATGTACATCTACTGTCATCGGTAGCAGATGAAAATCTGATCTGACAGTGGAGTTTAACAGCTGCAGATGGTACCTTCTACTGTCATACGGTAGCAGATGAAATATCTGATCTGACAGTGAGTTTAACAGTTGCAGATGGTACCTCTACATGTCATCGGTAGCAGATGAAATATCTGATCTGACAGTGAGTTTAACAGTTGCAGATGGTACCGTCTAACTGTCGATACGTTGCAGATGAAATACGTCTGATCTGACTGACAATGGGCTTAACAGTTGCAAGATGGTACCGTCTGACTGTCATACGTGTAGCAGATGAAATATCTGATCTGACAGTTCGATAGTCGCTGTATACTAGTTGAAACATTTCATGGTACCTGTTACTAGTCATACGGTAGCAGATGAAACATCTGATCTGACTTCAACCTGAGTTTACAGTTGCATGGGATGTTCTGTATACGGAGTGAATCGATGGTTAACTTGCAATACTGATTGCATGCCGACTACGGAGTTCGTCTTTGTGAAATACTCTGATCTGCCTATTCCAGAAAGATCCGATATTATGGTAAATCATGTATAATGATCAATCCTTCGCTAAAACCCTTAAAGATTTAGATCTTCCGATACAGACGTGAAGCTGTACAGAAGATCAGAGGTGGAATCGATTCTCATTTGTAAATAAACAAATAAAGGGAAACAAACGATGAATCAACATTACAAAATTATAATAGACAGGCAATCTAATGTTGTTCTTGTTTTTAAAAGGAATCAAAAAGAAAACAAAAAAAATCCGTTCAGAAACAGAATTCAATACAAACTATTTGATTGAAAGAAGATAGAGAAGGAAATGAATAATGTAGAACGTCAAAGAAATATATATAAAAATACATGTAGATTGGACAAGAAGGAAATTCTATGAAAAGGAACGTATAAAAATAAAATTGGATAGCATCAGAAATTATAATCAAGGTAAAAGAAATACGAAATAAAACAGCAAAACTGAAGTAAAACAAGAAGAGTCAATGCCAAGATTTTATACTTAGAAGCAGGCTAAAAAGTAAGGAAGTTCTGAGAAATATCAGAAGATGGGAAAATAGATATATAGACGAATTGGAAAGATACAACCAACCAATCATTTCTATTAAAAAAAATTAACAAGATTTTGAAGAAAAAAAAAATTAGAATGAACTTGTGTAAAAACACTTCACAGAAGACGGTACATGTCATCTCTCAACAGGTGTGGAAATCAAGAAATGTGGAAATAGAAAATTTACACATAACACGGTTAATAATAATTCTTAGTTATTATAATAATAATAATTCCTCTCGTACCGTTATACGTTACATAGGGCCTGCAAGTAATTTCTCCATACCGCTCTATCCTGGGCAACTCTCTCAATCTCCTCCATGGAACTGAGACCGATATTTCCTGCCTCTCTCAGCAAAGTTCGCTTCAGGGTCTCCTTAGGTCGACCTCTCTTTCTTGAACCCTTTGCATCCCACTTCAATGCCTGCTTTGATATTCGTTGATCATTTCTCCTCAAGGTGTTCCCAACATATATCCATCTTCTCTTTCTTATAACAGTTGTCACTAGTGGTTGACCAGACATGTCTCTGATTTCATCACTTCTCCTGAATTCGTTCCATTTTATATTCATTATTTTTCGCAGACATCTATTTTCAAATGCATTCAACTTGCTTTCTATATCTTTAGTCATTTTCCAACTCTCGCTAGCATATGTTAGGATTGATACAACATTTGAATTGAAAATTCGTAATTTAGTTTTAATACTATATAACTTGCAGTTCCATATTTTATTTAGACTTTTAAAAGCTGATGTTGCTTTGCCAATTCGTATCATAATTTCTTTTTTAACATTTCCTGTGCAATCAAAATTGCTACCTAAATAGGTGAACTGCTCTGTTATTTTTATCATTTTAGATTCCAGTGTGATATCTGCATTACTTGCCATAGGTGTCTTCATTATATTTGTTTAAAATTTACACATAACACGGTTAATAATAATTCTTAGTTATTATACAATAACAATATGTCGCTGTGGGTCTTTACTGGATTCAATGGAGGCAATCATGAATCTACGAGTATGTTTGAACATATGAACTATTGTATATTGTCTATTCCCAGGTGGATGATGGAATTGGTTGTCCACTCTTGTCGTTAAGCGTAGGGGTGGAAACTTTAATTTGCATTCCAGGGCCAGATGAGCCTCCTTGTGTTATATCCGTGTTTATGTAGTGTGGTCTTGATATTGCCTGTTTATCTTTTTCTTGGTCTTCTATTGGCTCTGGTACCCGATCTCTTTTTATTATATGCTGTTATTGGTGGTTGGTTGTATTTCATTCTCATTAAATGTCCATACCAATGCATTTGTTGTCTTTCAATGTATTCTATGCATGAAGTTATGGACAAATAAACACAAACATGAATTGCAAAATACGAGGTTTAACATCACTAAGCAACTAGCACTCGATGAATATGCTTCAACTGATTTAATCTGGAAGTATGCGTATGGAATGGGTGGACATCATTCGAAGATCACATCTCAAGAAAATGGCTTGGCTGTACACGCCTGGACATGCTGGAGTGCGGGTAACGAGCGTGCTGACTCTCTTGCAAACAGTGCCCCGACTCAATCGGGCAGAAGCATGGACAGAGCCGATATCATCAATGCGGTACGCTCTCAATTGTGTGACATGGGCGGGTCTCAGACACTGGAACGAGTTCGAGAATTAGGCGTTAAGTTTGGACATGCCAGACAGTGTCGTCTTCGTGCGTGGTAGAGAGCGAAGATATAGTAATCAACTTCTCATGGGTACTGTGAGCAAATGGACTTTGGGATGGCTGCTGCAACGGAGAACAGAGCACGAATGGGAATGCCCAATGTGCCATGACATCGATCGCATAACATAACATAACATTAGCAACTAGCAGAAAAATATAAGGAATCGAATAACTTTATTAGCGGAACAAAGTAAACCTTGCAGAGGCAAGATAAGCTTCGAAATGAAGACACCAGGACAAAAGTGGGTACAGCATCAGTACTGAATTTCATCAATGAGCAACAAATTACATTTTTCGGCCATATAAGCAAATTACCAACAGACAGTGCTTCTCAAAGAGCAGTGCTACTCCGATATTGTAAATACAAAACAAAATACCGTCCACGAAAAAGATGAACCTCAGAAACAAAAGAGACAGTGAAAAACACTTTATAAAGTGCTCACAGAAGCCAGTGTTAGAAATCTCATCATGACGATGTAAGACAAAATAGGAATAGAGATAAGAAGGTTGAGCCTTGCACAATACACAATAAATAATGAAAAGATAATACATTATAAAAAACCTTTTCAATAAATCCACTTTACAAGATCTGTCAGTCATAGATCTGTCAGTCATAGATCTGTCAGTCAAAGAAATATTACAGTGGCAAAGTACTGCCCTGTACAAGCTGTTGGGTAATTCCTACAGCTTGTACTGGGCAGGACTTTGTCACTCTAATATTTCTTTAAAATGTATCTCTCGTAGGCCTCCGCTGCGGCCGTGCTAAAATCATCAGTAAAATAATGAATCCATTTTTAGGTCGTCTTCCTCTTCTTCTCTTTGTCGAGATATTTCCATTCTTTATGGACTTTTCCATACCTTCTTAATTTTTTTAAATGTCCAAACTGGTTCAATTTTCTCACCATTATTTGTAGCATCAGCCAGTTTTCTTTGATGTTGAATTATTTCAAAATAGATATATTTGTTCTCTTCTATGTCCATAGTATACGGAGGACTTTGTCGTAACGTTTATATAATCGAAATCCCATATGTGTTTTTCAACTGCCTTGTTAAATTTATATGACTGAAGGCATACCTGTCTTTGTAAATATGCTTTGTAAATATGCTGTGTAAATATGCTGTGTAAATATGCTGTGTAAATAAACTACAAAAATGTGAATAACATGATTCAGTTATTCATACTCATATATTTCTTCTTATTAAACAAAAATAAAGTAACCCTTTGTATATCTTGAAGTGGGGACCCTTGCCGGTGCTATGGAGTTTGTGCACTGCTGATGAGATCTTCCTGTGTAAGAAAGAGATCGGAGCACGCATGATTACTCACCTAAGTGCGATGATGATGTTTCTATTAATCAATCAATCAATATATCTCAAAGTGTATTGAGTATTGTATTGTGTATTGGGTAACACAGTGTTAGGGCTGTATTTTTCATTGACAATCGACACATGATAAGTGATGTGGTCAATATGACACCTGCCACTTTTACTTCTCAGTGCTTGTCATGGTATCAAATCGAGGATAGTTCGACCTGAGAGCCGTTGCGTTCCATGTCCACTATGCAATTGAACCAGAAGAACTAGTCTAAGAAACGAGTTCCTTAACAACTACGCTAATGCGACTCTAAATTTCTTTCCAAACTCATATTTTTCTTCTTCTTTCTTCTTTGCGTTCTTTCTTTACGACCAATTTTAACCACTCTTTGTGATATGTTTGATCTTTGCCAAGAACGTGTATACGTTGCACATTGGTTTGGTAGACCCTAAACACATAGACTTCTACACGTTTAGGACATGTGCATCCCATTTCAGCCAAACCTACTAAGTCGCCTCTTACGACATGCGTGGCAGGTAACAGTGGTTATATTCTTTACACCCCAAATGTGGGCCCCGGTAACCACTCGGGCGAAACTCATATTTCTTCTCATACTCATTTCTTCTCATACTCATATCTTCTCATACTCATATCTTCTCATACTCATTTCTTCTACTACTCATTTCTTCTCATACTTATTTTTTCTCATACTTATTTCTTCTCATACTCATTTCTTCTCATACTCATATCTTCTCATACGTATTTCTTCTCATACTTATTTCTTCTCATACTCATATTTTCTCATACTCATATCTTCTCATACTCATATCTTCTCATACTCATTTCTTCTCATACTTATTTCTTCTCATACTTATTTCTTCTCATACTTATTTCTTCTCATACTTATTTCTTTTCATACTCATTTCTTCTCATACTCATTTCTTCTCATACTCATTTCTTCTCATACTCATATCTTCTCATACTCATATCTTCTCATACTCATATCTTCTCATACTCATTTCTTCTACTACTCATATCTTCTCATACTCATTTCTTCTACTACTCATATCTTCTCACTACTCATATCTTCTCATACTCATATCTTCTCATACTCATATCTTCTCATACTCATTTCTTCTACTACTCATATCTTCTCATACTCATATCTTCTCATACTCATATCTTCTCATACTCATATCTTCTCATACTCATTTCTTCTCATACTCATATCTTCTCATACCTCACTTATCTTCTCATACTCATATCTTCTCATACTCATATCTTCTCATACTCATATCTTCTCATACTCATATCTTCTCATACTCATATCTTCTCATACTCATATCTTCTCATACTCATTTCTTCTCATACTCATATCTTCTCATACTCATATCTTCTCATACTCATATCTTCTCATACTCATATCTTCTCATACTCATATCTTCTCATACTCATATCTTCTCATACTCATATCTTCTCATACTCATATCTTCTCATACTCATATCTTCTCATACTCATATCTTCTCATACTCATTTCTTCTACTACTCATATCTTCTCATACTCATTTCTTCTACTACTCATTTCTTCTCATACTCATATTTTTTCTAATATTAAAATGTATTCTTAAACTCATATTTCTCATACTTAATCGTGTCTGCCTGCTGTTGTCAGATATCTAATATATTTACTCATCACCGCACGCGCTGTCGTCTGTATGTCAGTTATCATTGATCGTACGTCCTCACTCAATCCTTGATAAATCTTCATTTTCATGTTTTCGTGTGCTTCTCACTACCCTTAGCCTACTCCCCACCCCCTCTCCTCCCTCCACCGCCTCCAGTTTTCATAGAAGCGTAAACTCATTCGAAGAGATATTCTCCTAGCAAATATTAACCCTGTCTTGGGAGATGAACCTCTAATTTTGTCGATGAAATATCTAGGCAGAATTCTGTATCAAGAAGAGACCGGTTTAGAAGTGAAGACATCAGGAAAAATGTGGGTAAACTTTATCAAGAAACAACGTATTAAATGGTTCGGCTACATAAGCAAATTATCAACAAACAGTGCACCTCAAAGAGCAATGTTACTAAGATACAATGGATACACAGCAAAAGATTGTCCACGAAAAATGTAGACCTCAGAGATAACAGAGACGACGAAAAACACTGTTTATGAAGAGCACACAAAGCCGTTCTATAAATCTCTTCTTATCCTGACGCTGTGAGGCAAAACAGCATTGGAGAAAAGAAAGAAAAGAAAAAGGACAATTGAGACTGAGTCGACCTGAGAGCCGTTTCTATTGTAAAAATATTCCACGCCCACTCCAGAATTGAACCATGACCTGAATACAGAGACATGTTAATATTGATGTTATTTCCGGATCACGTTTTTATTTGTTTCGCGGACAGTTTGTTTACATACATCGATCCTAGTTTTTATGCATGTTTAACAGCTTTCATCCTGCCAAATGCTTAGGCTTAGTTCAGTGGCTCTCAACCTGCGAGACGTGCTGCTCCAAGGAGGCGTGGATCATTACCATGGGATGCGGGAACTGTATTATGAAAAGTCTGTGTATTTTTTGTTTTAAAATAAGTTTCTAGGGAAACTTCTTAAGAGCCCTAGGGAAATCCTGAAACGGATAAAAATGGCTTACTAGAACAAATGGGAGAGAGATCACCCAGGTCATGAAAAGGATGATGCATACCACCAACTAAGTAAAGAAGAACAGGTTGTCATTTTTCGTCTACGAACAGGGCACACTAGGCTGAGGTACCATCTGTTTAACAAGTATATAATAGGCCCATCTGACATATGTATATGTGGTACCAGCAAGATGGCAGAGATACACATACTGCAAGAATGTCCAACATACACAGAACAGAGAGAAAACACAAGGTCAATCCCCATATCAGTCCAAGACAAGCTATACGGAGATGTACATGGACTCTGGTTGACCACTAACTACTTTAAAAGTATACAAATCGATGTCAGTCCAAGACAAGCTATATGGAGATGTGATAATAGCCGTCCATCGCAAGCGATGATGACAACAATCTCAGACGTGTACTGTTGCACCTCTCTGGTGTGTGCGGAGGTGACTGTAGAGTCCAATCCTAGAACAGAATCCCCGACCACAGGTGGGGCATACATGATCAAGGTTAGACATGTGCGTGTTGTGTGCTCTGTCTTTTCGCGCTGCTCGTTTTCTCTGTGACTCAACAATACGATGATTCTCAGCTATTCGGGTTCCTCTTTTGTTGTTACAGCACCACATTTGGCGATCTTGCGCAAGGGATTCCCAGCACGTATTGTCTATATCGAAGCATTTCAGAGACACTTTAAGAGTGTCTTTAAAGCGTTTTTCTGTCCACCTGCTAAACGTCTGCCCCCTTCAAGCTCGCCATACATCAACTGTTTTGGGATGCGTTTATCAGGCATTCGAGCAACGTGACCGACCCATCTCAGTTGGGCCTTCTGCAACAGGGTGTTGACGCTTGGGATCTTTGCTCTTGTGAGGACTTCGCTGTCTGGAATTTTGTCCTGCCAGTTTATTTTTAGTATTCTGCGTAGACAGCTTGTGTGGAAATGGTTTAATTTTCTTGCGTGTCTGCTATACACTGTCCATGTCTCGCTTGCGTACAGCAGCGTTGTTAGCACTATGGCCTGGTAAACTTTCAGCTTTGTGACTATGCTTATCCCCTTCCGTTCCCACACAGTGACACGTAACCTTCCGAACGCAGCACTGGCTTTGGATATCCTATTGTGGACCTCAGAATCTATGTTATGGAGATGTACATGGACTCGGTTGACCACTAACTACTTTAAAAGTATACAAATCGATGTCTGAAAACGTTGGAAGAAAAAGAAGACTGAGAGAAGTGAGAAACATAAGACTGAATTCCATAGAAGCGATTGAGCGATATGCTCAATACAGGGCAGTACCGAGAAATTACTTGCAGGCTCTATGTAATCTATAACTACAGATAAGAATATACATTATAGAAATTACTACATCATCTTCGCCATTTTTGTTATACATGTTTGTTATATATGTTTGTTATATATGTTTGTTATATATGTTTGTTACATATGTTTGTTATTATACAAACAGTAATGCACTGTTATCAGATACTGTTCCATCAACTGTCATATCAATGATATCAGTAAAGATGTGGGTGTTTGTTTTCATTATCTGCAGTAGATTATTTTGTCAACTACAACAAAATTAACACCCGCACTCACACTCAAACAGCAGGAACACACGCGTACACGTTGCATGAAACATTTCTGACGACCTTCCTATAAACAATCCGATCTGATACCATGCTACAGTATAACTCCAGATGTGGTACTTTGAAGTGGGGTTGTTTTATGTTTATAAAATTCTATGATTACCCGTCTGTACACATTTGCGTTATGTTTGAAAATACGCATTAACTTTCGCCAAAATTCCTATGTTTATGTTCTACATAGCATAGAAGCCAGGCCCGTGCGGTATATTTTCTCAGTATGATGCAAGTCTACGAAATGCGCTCGCCTCTCTGTATCATAGCATGGCAAGGCCCTGATAGGAGTCTAACGGGGGCGCAGTGCACTAACATTCCCTTCCTGTCCTACATCGCCCAAAAAGCGATATTACAAGCAGTAACAACAGTTTTATTAAAACATAAAAACATACACGAACATATTAAAATTTAAAACGTAAAAACATACACGCACATATTAAAATTTAAAACATAAAAACATACACGCACATATTAAAATTTAAAGCATAAAAACATACACGCACATATTAAAATTTAAAACATAAAAACATACACGCACATATTAAAATTTAAAACATAAAAACATACACGCACATATTAAAATTTAAAACATAAAAACATACACGCACATATTAAAATTTAAAACATAAAAACATACACGCACATATTAAAATTTAAAACTAAGAAATCCAGGTTTTTGCATTCACATCAAAGGAGACGTTCTGACGTGTTTAGCAATCACATACAGGAAACCAAAGACACATGTTCTATTTAAAATGCAAAGTTCAATCTACAGCTGGGACGGCCATGTTTTATCGTATTTTTAACACTTTGATCCATGGCGGCAAATTTCCGGCTTCAGCTAAATGTTAAAGTAATTACTGATTTGCTCAAACTTTTTTGTCCAGGAAATAAGATCATTCTTATTTTTCCATCAACAACTTGATAGGTAAGGCAGCTTCAGATGTGTCATCATCTGATGTTAAGGGAGGGCTGCTTCAGATGTGTTATCTGCTGATGTTAGGGGATGGTTGATTCAGGTGTGTTATCTGCTAATGTTAGGGGATGGTACCTTCAGATGTGTCATCTTCTGATGTTAAGGGATGGCAGCTTCAGGTGTGTTATCTGCTGATGTTAGGGGATGGTACTTTCAGATGTGTCATCTTCTGATGTTAAGGGATGGTTGCTTCAGATGTGTCATCTTCTGATGTTAAGGGATGGTAGCTTCAGATGTGTCATATTCTGATGTTAAGGAATGGTTGCTTCAGATGTGTCATCTTCTGATGTTAAGGGATGGTAGTTTCAGATGTGTAATCTTCTGATGTTAAGGGATGGTAGCTTCAGATGTGTTATCTTCTGATGTTAAGGGATGGTTGCTTCAGATGTGTTATCTTCTGATGTTAAACGAATTGAAGAATCACGGATGTCTTCATCAGGACAGTAATCTGAGTTATTAGAATCGGTTTTGTAAGATAATTTGGGAATTTGGCAAGAGCACGTTGAAAACACTTCGAGACTGTTTTCCAATATGGCGTAGATTCGAACTATGTCCGTCCGAAAATGAGCATGTTCAATAAACGAGATTAGACAACTTAAAAGTATTTAATTAATTTTTGTTTTAATTAGTTATAAAATCATCATATGTTTTGCATTCGTTAACATAAATTTTTTAATTTAAATGTAAAATTAATACAAAATTACTGCTACTTAAATAGACGTGACATGTCGCATCGAGGATAAAGTTTCTAAATTCTCATTCTGCCAATGGCAAAGTGTTAAAGTTAATTTCCAGAGTTTCAACAGAATCATAGTTTAGTTTTACTTGAGTTCAGTCATCAGATCATTATCACTGCACATTAAACCAATTAGACAATAAGTTCGACGATCTTCCTGAACAGTCTCTTACCATGTGATAACTAACGACATCGGTTATAATTTAATTTAGTCGTCAGATCATCATCACTGCACATCGAAACAATTAGTCCATACGTTCTCCGATCTTCTCCAGAGTATGTCTCTTAGCATGTGATAACTAACGACAGCGATTATAGTTTAGTTTAGTTATCAGATCATCATCACTGCACATCGAACCAATTATTCCATAATTTCTTCGATCTCCTGCACAGTGTGTCTCTTACCATGTGACAGCTAACGACACCGGTTCTTTGTTAATTTACTATTCTTCTTTAGCTAACAGTTTTGTGCTCCTGTCTAGCTACACCACATTTAACTTACAGTATGGTTCCTCATCAAGTATTTTGTCCCTTCCGGAACTTGGCTCACATGACTCAGTCCTGAAAAACTCGCTGTTCTGTGCAAGTTAGCTGGCATCATCAGCAGTCATTCCTAGATCGTCAATGACATCTTATACCCATCGTTTAATAGATCTACCTATCATTCCTCTTCCAGGCACCATTCCCGCCAAAATTATCTTCTCTATGCACTCATATCGTTTGGTGTGTCCGAAATATTTAATTTTCCTTGATTTTATGCTCTTTAATAGCCAACTCTTTTTAATATCAAGCTGTTGCAGAACAGAAGCATTTGTTCTTGTCTCTGTCCATGATATTATAAGTACTCTAGTTAGGTTTATAGAGTCACCACTATTACTTGAATCATCTACACGCCCTATGTCTCTTAGAGAATTCAGAATAACAGCCTGTTCCACTGCTTCCCCATTTTGTTATAGCAGCCCTTCCTGCAAGTAGTAACAGCTGTTATAAGAAGGCGAAGATGTGTAGTGTGTATAAATCTACGTATATATATATACACTCGGCAGATTGTGCGGAAGAAACCATACTCTAGTTAAACGGACAAGAAGGCATCTGCCAGCAATGCGTTGCAGATCGTAGTGAGCACGGCCAGGCACGTAGAACGCCCTGGTCATCCGCTGCACCCAGATCCTTCCCCAGCCTCTCGACTTTGTCCTGCCACTGGACATAGAAGGAATTAGGCGAGAGAGTGAGATTGACGAACTGCGCCTCTTTCCCACTTTAAACCAAATCATCGCACAAGTCACCATTTCATCCCTGATGCACACTTCTTCGACATGGTTCCTCGGCCTGCGAGGCAGGTAGAACACCACGGATGGAACAAAAACGTCAAAATAAAAAGGCAGCAAAACTTTCAAGTATACCTTGCCCAAATTGTACAAGAACATTTCAAGCCCGCATCGGGCTCACTAGTCATCTACGCACACACAGACAAACATAACGCATCTACATTCCCTTAAATGAAAATATGTGGTCATCATCACCTGTGAGGGACGAGCATCACGAATATATGTGCAGTTTGTCTTACACGGATACCATATGAACCCATGAAATTATAGACGGCTTAAATATTCACAAAAACAATCTTCACTTTTGTTTGTATATTTCGGGTTTCTTTTGTGTTCTATCGCTTACTTTGACAAAAATGAAACGCTCATGAAAGACAAATACATATCATGTATTAGTTTAACAACCCAAAGAGAATGTCGATACGGTTGTGCTGTATCTATAAATTATCCGTTCTATGTGAACAGGAGAAACATGCTAAGATCTGTAAAAAGTTGTAACAAGAATATCAGTTAACAGTTTTCGAAATAAATAATTTATAAATTGATTTGATGTGGGAAAATGTGGCTCAGAAAGAAAAATGTGATGTGTAGTACGTGACTTCACTGACATCGTTGGAGAGTTGTTGAGTGGGACTTTTATATCAGTTTTGTTCTTGTTTTTGCTTGATGTAGGCTTCTTCTTGTACTTTTCTTTGATCGTTAAGTACATGTGTCAAGTTTTGCACTGTTCAGTGGGAGTTCAATGTCAGTTATACTCATGTTTATGTTTGATGTAGGCTATATCTTGTACTTTTCTTTGATCGTTAAGTACATGTGTCAAGTTTTGCACTGTTCAGTGGGAGTTCAATGTCAGTTATACTCATGTTTATGTTTGATGTAGGCTATATCTTGTACTTTTCTTTGATCGTTAAGTACATGTGTCAAGTTTTGCACTGTTCAGTGGGAGTTCAATGTCAGTTATACTCATGTTTATGTTTGATGTAGGCTATATCTTGTACTTTTCTTTGA
Organism: Arion vulgaris; assembly: GCA_020796225.1. Classification (NCBI taxonomy): domain Eukaryota; kingdom Metazoa; phylum Mollusca; class Gastropoda; order Stylommatophora; family Arionidae; genus Arion; species Arion vulgaris. Next base: position 19,011,723 of record CM036773.1, read on the forward strand.
TCGTTAAGTACATGTGTCAAGTTTTGCACTGTTCAGTGGGAGTTCAATGTCAACTTTATTCATGTTTTACTTGATGTGAGCTTCTTTTTCTTGTTTTCTTTGATCGTTGAGTACATGTGTCAAGTCTTGTTAAGTGGGAGTTCAATGTCAGTTTTGTTCATGTTTTGTTTTAAAAAAACGGTTTAAAAGCCGAAGGATTGACTTCATTGTACCGGGTTTTAACCCATACGTCTCGGTCCTCTCCGTAGAAATGGCACGCCACCTGCCGAGAGTATTGCACAAAGCACGAACTCCGTAGCTCCAGCAACAATGCTAGGGGTCTCTGGAAAAACTGCACTCGTGAACAGAATGGCGCGGTTCGGACTCGAACCCACGACCTTCGACTCAGAAGGCAAAGGGCTTAGCCATTTAGCCACAGAGACTTACCTCCCTCATGTTTTGTTTGATGTAGGCTACTTGTTTTCTTTTTTTTTTAAGTACATCTGTGAAGTTTTGCACTGTTAAGTGAGAGTTTTATGTCAGTTTTAAGTACATCTGTGAAGTTTTGCACTGTTAAGTGAGAGTTTTATGTCAGTTTTAAGTACATCTGTGAAGTTTTGCACTGTTAAGTGAGAGTTTTATGTCAGTTTTATTCATGTTTTGTTTGATGTGGGCTATATCTTGTACTTTTCTTTGATCGTTAAGTACATTTTCAAGTCTTGTTAAGTGGGAGTCCAATGTCAGTTTTATTCATGTTTTGTTTGATGTGGGCTATATCTTGTACTTTTCTTTGATCGTTAAGTACATGTGTCAAGTCTTGTTAAGTGGGAGTTCAATGTCAGTTTTATTCATGTTTTGTTTGATGTGGGCTATATCTTGTACTTTTCTTTGATCATTAAGTACATGTGTCAAGTCTTGTTAAGTGAGAGTTTTATGTCAGTTTTATTCATGTTTTGTTTGATGTGGGCTATATCTTGTACTTTTCTTTGATCGTTAAGTACATGTGTCAAGTCTTGTTAAGTGGGAGTCCAATGTCAGTTTTATTCATGTTTTATTTGATGTGGGCTTCTTTTTTTCCTTTTTCCTCATTTAGTACATGTGTCAAATTTTGCACTGTTAGAAGGGAGATTTATGTCTGCTTTGTTCATGTTTGTTTACTATATACTTTTTCTTTTTCTGTTCTTTATTATTTAGAACATGTGTTACGTCTTGCACTGTTGAATTGATGTGCCGGGCTGCAAGGGAAGCAAAGAATAGTACCACTGCCACCTACAAGGCATGTCGTAAGAGGCGACTTCTTCTTCTTCGAAGGCTCCATATCTACCAATAGTTAACCACTCTGTGTGATTGTACATTGTGTCAGTTATGTATCTACAAGTAGGCCAGCACATCCGATTTCTGCGATGCTTTTATTTACTAGGTAGCTTCCTAGGTCCTACATGAGTTGCCTCTTACGACATGCCTTGTAGGTCGCAGTGGTACTATTCTTTGCTTCCCTTGCAGGCCCTGGCACCACATGGGCGGTAAGTGGTAACTGATGTGAGACCTAGGGAAACTACGCTAGTTAAAATAAAGCATCTCAAAAATTGAATGTGCTGGTCTACTTGTAGGTGCATAAGTAGCACACGTACAATCGCTCTTATGCTCAGATCACATACAAATCACACAGAGTGGTTAACAAGTGGTCGATATGGAGCGTTTGAAGAAGAAGAAGAATAGGATATATGGTCAACTTTGTCAGGTCTGTTTGAAGTGGGCTGTCTTGTTTTCTGTCAACTTTGTCCAGGTCTGTTTGAAGTGGGCTGTCTTGTTTTCTGTGCCGTTTAGCACAAATGTCAAATCATGCACTGTTCATTTGGGATTTCTGTCAACTGTGTCCAGGTCTGTTTGATATGGTTTGTCTTCTTTCTTTGTCGTTCCCTACATTTGTCACAGCTTGCACTGCTGAATTCCACATCTGTGTCAGATTTGACATTGTCTGTGTCAGTGTCAGATTTGACAATGTCTGTGTCTGTGTCAGATTTGACATTGTCTGTGTCTGTTTCAGATTTGACATTGTCTGTGTCTGTGTCAGATTTGACATTGTCTGTGTCTGTGTCAGATTTGACATTGTCTGTGTCTGTGTCAGATTTGACATTGTCTGTGTCTGTGTCAGATTTGACATTGTCTGTGTCTGTGTCAGATTTGACATTGTCTGTGTCTGTGTCAGATTTGACATTGTCTGTGTCTGTGTCAGATTTGACATTGTCTGTTTGATGCGAGGTGTCTTCTTTTCTCTTCTTTGTCACTCAACACAGGTATTTTTTTTTTTTTTTCTTTCGTCCGCTTTCAACTCAGACGAAGTTTCATCTCTGAAACTGATTTTTGCGTGAAAATCCGTTTTTCCAATTTCTTACAATGGCAGCAGCGTGCACATTGTAAATTACTTTACACTGGCAGCCGTGTGCTCAATGTACTCGTAATTAGTATTCCCTCGCCATACAGGCAGATTTTCTCCGACTTCAGAGGTACTCACGTTATCGTCCTGAGTAAGACCAGGGGACTCGAACAATTGCCGGACAGTAGGTTCGAACCCGAGCTATGAGGCGTCTCACAGCTAGCAGGCAGAGCTACTATCAACTACTCTAGGCAGTCCCCCAACACAGGTATCAAAGCTTGCCCTGTTGAAAATTATCTCCGTGTTAGGAGTTTTCCAAAAATCTTCACTGCGAAATAGTTTGAAAGCATTATTAAAATTATATTTCTCTGGTCAACCAATAGTAACACATGTTATAACAAGGAGAAGATGAAGATATGCTGGGAATATCTTAAGAAGAAATGATCAAAAAATATCAAAGGAGGCGTTGAAGTGAGAGGCAAATCGTTCAACAAATAGAGGACGCACTAGGAAACCCTGAAACGAACTTTGCTGAAAGAGGCAAGAAATATTCACTCAATTCCAGGGAAATGATTGAGCGAGTTGCCAGGACAAAGCTGTATAGAAAAATTACTTGCAGGTCCTATGTAAAGTATAACGTTACGAGAGAAATATATATAGATATATATCTTCTTCTTCTTTTTGCGTTCGTTCTTTACGACCAATTTTAATCACTCTTTGTGATATGTTTGATCTTTGCCAAGAACGTGTATACGTTACACATTGGTTTGGCAGACCCCTAAACGTGTAGACTTCTATATTTTTAGCACACGGGTATCCGATTTCAGCTAAACCTCCTTAGTCGCCTCTTACGACATGCGTGGCAGGTAACAATGGTTCTATTCTTTACACCCCAAATTTGGGCCCCGGTAACCACTCGGGCGGGCCCCGGTAACCACTCGGGCGGGCCCCGGTAACCACTCGGGCGGGCCCCGGTAACCACTCCGGCGGGCCCCGGTAACCACTCGGGCGGGCCCCGGTAACCACCAGGGCGGGCCCCGGTAACCACTCGGGCGGGTCCCGGTAACCACTCGGGCGTATATATATAAATATGACAATAGAAAATCATGACATATCCTTTACAGGACGTCGTAGTTAACCACGGTAAACTCGTCCTTTATTCTCTAGACACTACTTATATGTTCAGTAGTTTGCCATTGCTTTCTGAACGGTGAGATCTGTTTTTACAGTTCATAAATTCACGTGAACAAAGTTGCTTCCAAACTACCTGCAGTTGAGTTGAACCAGGTACGCTTGTGTTGGGATCGAGCACACTACCCATTTTTTTTTCGATCCAGAAGCACTTGAGCTGAAAACTCTTCGGTTCGGTGTCATGGACATCGTAACCCTTCGGCTCGGTGCCACGAACACCGTAAATCTGTGGAACCTGTAGCTTTTCTCCCAGTCCGCGGAGTTGAACCCGCACTTACAGAGGACTAGTCACCGTAGTCCAACGCGCTACGAACACGCTGGGCACGCTAGCACACTACCCCTTAAGTTACAGACGCCCACCTCCGTGTTAAGTGTAGCAAATGCAGCTATTTCCAGAGGTTGCGCTAGATCTTCACTGCGAAATAGTTGAAAGCATGATTTTCTAGGGCATAGATAGATTCCCAAACTTTTTCGGTCCACCGCCCACTTTGCACGACATAAACGTTGTAACGCTCCGCCCCCTCTACATTATCACAGTTTGCCAATGCCTCCTTCCCACACATATACATGTTCTATTTTCACTTTGACATAGAAAATTGATATATATTTCTGTAATACATGGTCAATTTTCAAATGATTATATGCATGAAATGGAAAATTGATGAAAAAATGGATCGTGTAAGACGGGCATAAGATTAATTCAAATGCAGAAATCAAATTTTAAATGATTATTCAATCGCAAAATCTGTATTATTACTTTCTTCTTTAAATAGCCACCGACCCCAATCGCCTGAACACCCTCAAATTCTTCTGAACCCATTATCGCCCCCAGAACGTTTCAGCGTCCACTGGGGGCTGTACCGCCCACTTTGGAAAACACTGTTCTAGGGCAGGCTACCCTAATAAATAAACAGCTGGCGAAACAGGATGTGCTGGCCTAGTCACCATAGCCCGCATAATTGGCATTATGTAAAAGCCGTTCCTGTCAAAGATCAATTATATATCACAAAAAGAATGATAAAATTGGCCGTGAAGAACGAACGGAGAGAGAGAGAGAGAGAGAGAGAGAGAGAGAGAGAGAAAGCATGATTAAATTACATAACACTTACAGAATAAACCTTTCAAACGCATTTTAACCAATTACCAAGACTGTTAGTATATCGTTGAGGTAAAGTGCATGTCTTTTGTGCCAAATGTACCAGGTTTGCTGCCTCGTTGAGCCATCTAGATATTTTTCCAGATATCCCTGATCTCATTGTAGGTGAGATCGAGTTCCTAGTCCTATCGGAAACGGACGATAAGATCTATGTCCCGTGTTCAATTTGAGCACCTAAAAGAAACATTGAGAGTTCAAAATCTAGAAGAGCAGGCTGGAAATCCGCTGCCTGGACAAAATTGATTAAAAGAGATTTAATATAAAATTCCTACAAAAATATTTTCACCATCTTCAAAATTACATCGGGTCCCTCGCCGGTGCTACGGAGTTCACTCACTGCAGCTGAGATCTTCCTGTGTAAGAAAGAGATCGGATCACACATGGATATTCACCGAAGCGCAATGATAATGGTAGTCTTCTCTTCTTCTTCGCGTTCGTTCTTTACGACCAATTTTAATCACTCTTTGTGATATGTTTGATCTTTGCCAAGAACGTGTATACGTTGCACATTGGTTTGTAGGCCCCTAAACGCATAGACACACGTTTAGGACATGTGCATCCGATTTCAGTCAAACCTCCTCTAATCGCCTCTATCGACATTATGGCAGGTAACAGTGGTTCTATTCTTTACACCCCAAATTTGGCCTCGGTAACCACTCAGCGATGATAGCAGTCATCATTCAGTCATCAATCAGTCATCATTCAGTCATCAATCAGTCATCATTCAGTCATCTAGCAAACACTTTTCTTCGTAGCATCAGAACCGTTGTGACAAATTGTCAAAGTTCAAAGTTCACTGTTGACATGTTTTTGGCGAATGTATCAACAATATTAGAGCGCGACTCCCATGCAAGAGACTTGGGTTCAACCCGTGGTAAGGCCAATGAGTTGGGTTTTTTTCTGTCGAGAGCATAAAGACAGCATCCTAAACCTAAACAGTTTCACGGTCTACGCAGTTTTTCTTCGAACGCCACATATCTACCACTTGTTAACCACTCTTTGTGATTTGTAATATGATCCGAGCCTAAAAGCATGTGTACGTTGTGCCAATTATGCGTCTATAAGTAATCCAGTACATTCGATTTCTGCGACGCTTTTTATTTACTAGGGTAGCTTCCTAGACCCCTACCTCAGTCGTCTCTTACTATATGTCTCGTAGGCCACAGTGTTACTATTCTTTGTTCCCATTGAGAGCCCTACAACTCGTGGGCGACGACGATGCACTAACCAAGCGGTCATTAAATCTCACAGACTCATGTCCCTCCTGCCCTTCACCGCCCAAAAAGCGTTATTACAGGAAGTAACGAACGGGTTTATCTTAAACGATAAACAAACAGGGGGCCGGACCATCGTAATGCATAGATCACTCGCTTATCGAATTGGACACAAGAGGGTCCACGTCCCACATGTATAAAAATGGATTAACCCTCCTACCTCCTGCGCACTAAGGTCTAGAAATTTGAAGTAGCACGCATTTCATACCCTAAGGGCTGAAAATGCCAGGACACAATTTATATTATATAAACCGTCAAGTTGTCTGGTAGACTCCTATCTTATAAATATTTATTTTGCAACAGCTCAGGCTGTTTGAGACATTAATTCTATTTCTTTTCTGTTCATACTCAAATCATCATCAAATTGTCTTGAGCAGAACTTTGCCACCCCAACAGTCCTTCGGAATTTCTCTCTATCTATCTATCTATTTATCTATCTATGTATACATATATATATCATAGGCTAGATGTCCTGCAAACACAGCTATTATGTTTAAACTATCAGTTACATCCTGAATCCATCTTCTCCGTGGTCTTCCTCTTCTTCTCTTTGCCGGTATGCCTCCTTCCATGATGGTCTTCTCCAGCACTTGATGTCTTTTTATATGTCCAAAATATCGTAATTTTTCTCTTTTTGTTTGTGAGTGTGTATAATCCCCCTTTCTTCCTCCCCTCTCCCCCACCCGTTTCCTGGAGCCATTGTTGTTTCTGACTCTCAGTCGATGCTTCACAAGATCCAAAACGGCAGGTTTCGGTATGAGTAGATGTCGTCTATAGAGGTTTCTAGCCTCCAGAGCCTCACGTGGATTTACTGTCCTGGTCATGCGGGTGTTCACGGCATCGAGAGAGCTGACATCATGCGGGTGTTCACGGCATCGAGAGAGCGGACATCATGCGGGTGTTCACGGCATCGAGAGAGCGGACATCATGCGGGTGTTCACGGCATCGAGAGGCGGACATCATGCGGGTGTTCACGGCATCGAGAGAGCTGACATCATGCGGGTGTTCACGGCATCGAGAGAGCGGACATACTTGTATCTAAAACATCGATTGATGGGGAGTTTAGGATGGATAAAAGGGATGTTCTTCTGTCTCTTGGCGACCTACTGTTGGATGTAGACACTAAAATTGACGTTGAATCAATAGAGCTACTTATGGAGTTGGGAATTACACGTTGTACAAGTCGAGCTGAATGCTAGAGGGGCAGAGAGAGAGAGAAGTGTGTTTAACCAGCGACCCACGGGAACGATCATTATGCATACCCTTCGAAATCTGTTGGAGGAGACTGAGCACCTATGTGTCTGCCTGGAGTGCTGTGACGTCAGTTCATTAACCAATAACCAATACATCACCGCCAACCCCACCCACAACCCTGAAATGGTTCAGCTAATATACGGTTCACAAAGAAATGGCAAACTAATGAACGTTAAAGTGGTGCCTAGAAAATCTACAACTGTGGTTGATGGCTACGTTCTGTAAATGGATATATCACGAGTTTCATTTCAATATAACTTGTAATATCATATTGCTCGTGAGGTACAGTCCTCATTTTATTCATCAATGTGATGTCAAGTTATTGATTTCTAGCAAGATGATTGATTGATTTATTTATTTATTTATTTATTGATAGATTGATGAGTGATTGATGGATTGATTGGTATGATCATTATCATTACACTTCAGTTAGTAACCATCTGTGCTCGACCTCTTTCTTACACAAAAATGTCTCAGCGGAATTGCACGAACTCTGTAGCACCGGCGACATTCCTGGTGTAATTTATAAAATGATGAAACTATTTAGTAAGAGTTTTATTTTAATTCTTTTCTAATAAATTTTGTCCGGCTGCTTTATGAGTTTTCCAAGCTTCTCTTCTCAATTTTCCTCTTAAAATGGTTCTTTTGAGTGCTCAACTTGAACACGGGGCCTACGTTTTATCGTCCGTCTCCGATAGGACTAGGAAATCGATCTCACCTACACTGAGATCACGGAAAAATATCCCAATGACTTCACGAGGAAGCGAACCAAGTATCTCTAGAACGAGAAGTGAGCACTTAACCTTAACCCATAGAGTCCCCATGGCCGACGTGATGTTGACCACGTCATCTACAATGGAGGTCGTGATGTTGACCACGTCCTCTACCATGGCCGACGTGATGTTGACCACGTCATCTACCATGGCCGACGTGATGTTGACCACGTCATCTACCATGGAGGACGTGATGTTGACCACGTCATCTACCATGACCGACGTGATGTTGACCACGTCATCTACCATGGCCGACGTGATGTTGACCATGTCATCTACCATGCACCGCTATTCAAATAAAACACAGACTTAACACTGTATTTCACAATACAACACATGTTATGAAATATGAAAACAGGTACGAGAAAGAACAACTGTTCACATCAAACAAAGTTGGCACACCTGGCTCACAGCCGAAAACTCCAATTTCTCACGACGCATTGCGGCAAACAAGTAAAGTAAAAAAATATATATTATTACTAGGGCAGTGGTTCTCAAAGAGTGTGCCCTGTGGTATTCCTAGGTACGCTCTAGGAAATCCAAACTCAGGAGTCTGCAACGCTGTATACAGCGAACACCAGGATGCCTGTGGGCGCCCACAAAGCAATTTTTACTAAATACTGACTTTCTTAAAACGTTTTTGACTGAGTTGTTGACTTTTTAACCTTTTCGTTACTAAAGACGTCTTTTATTGTTATTCTTTCTTCTTCTTCTTCTTCTTTTGTCGTCACACTGCTACCGTGTTGTTGTCCAGTGTCGTCACACTGCTACCGTGTTGTTGCCCAGTGTCGTCAACTGCTCCGTGTTGTTGCCAGTGTCGTACACTGCTACCGTGTTGTTGCCCAGTGTCGTCACACTGCTACCGTGTTGTTGCCCAGTGTCGTCACACTGCTACCGTGTTGTTGTCAGTGTCGTCACCTGCTACCGTGTTGTTGCCCAGTGTCGTCACACTGCTACCGTGTTGTTGCCCAGTGTCGTCACACTGCTACCGTGTTGTTGCCCAGTGTCGTCACACTGCTACCGTGTTGTTGCCCAGTGTCGTCACACTGCTACCGTGTTGTTGCCAGTGTCGTCACACTGCTACCGGTTGTTACCCAGTGTCGTCACATTACTCCGGGTTGTTACCAGTGTCGTCACATTACTACCGGGTTGTTGCTCAGTGTCGTCACACTGCTACCGGGTTGTTGCCCAGTGTCGTCACACTGCTACCGGGTTGTTGCCCAGTGTCGTCACATTTACCGGGTTGTTGCTCAGTGTCGTCACACTGCTCCGGGTTGTTGCTCAGTGTCGTCACCTGCTACCGTGTGTTGCCCAGTGTCATGGTTTTCTGTTTTTGTCTTGCGCTGTTCTGGTGCCTTGTATGATTGTTATTTTCCTCTTCACAGGATTCTGCTATGCTATCTAACCAACTTTTTCGTGGTCTTCCTCTTGCCTTCTTTCCCGATGTGCTGTTGTTATTCCGGTCACTGTTAAAGATGTGATTAGTTGTTCTTCTGGTCCCTGCTGAAGACTCTTCTACTCTTCTATTGTTATCTCTCCTCTTTGGGCGAAAGACGTGTTCACATTTTATTCCAATGCTTATCATAGGCAAATACTAAACAATGAATATAGGTACGTAACATTTTCCAATTATTTCTGTATTTTTATGGGTTTTTTTGCATCTTTTTTATTAAGTTAACTTTATTAAGCCAAGAAAGAACTGTGGCAAAGCAGCTAGCTTGAATTACATTGAGAAACAAAAAATTAAGTGGTTTGGCGACTTAATAAGAATATATCCGTACATACACTTTAAAGTATACAGTCTTCTACAACAGAACATCAGGAAAGAAGGTGAGAGGAAGACTACGAAAAGATGGTTAGATGGCATAGTAGAATCTTGTCAAAGATCAAAAGGAAGAATAAAAGGAAGACCTAGAAGATGATGGGTACAAGATGGTATTGATGATCTGATAATGACTGCTGCTGATGCCTATCATCTTGCACAGACCAGAGAGTTTTTCAGAACTGCTGTCATGGGAGCCAAGTTCAGGAAGGGATAAGCTACTTGATGATGATGATGATTTATAGTGCGCCTATGATTTTTTGTGTAGGACTTCAAAATGTTTGAGAGCCATTGTATTAGCGCATAGCCATGTGCCACTTCTTCACAGTCTGGGTAGGTCTGGAACAGCGGTACTTCTTTGATAGTGCTGGTGCCTCATGTTCACGTGATAATTATATTGCATAAACATTGTTTGATTTTAAATTTGATCACAGGATGCTTTATTAACAATCTTTCTTCTACCTGTACTCTATCAACAGAATGAGAGTTATACAGTGCTCTCTCTCTCTCTCTCTCTCTCTCTCTTTGCTTTTTTACCCCGGATTGGGGCATAGGCCCTCAATCAACTCAAGCTAAGTCTTCCTGTCTCTAGCTATCTCCTGCAGCTCCCTCCAGCTCTTCTTTATATTGTTGATCTTTATACAGTGCTACATAATAATAACATATTATGCTACATAAACCAAATACTGACATACGGATGCCAGTCATGGACAATGGACAAACTGATCGAAAAATCTCTGAGGACCACAGGGATATAGTTTTACAGAAGAATGGTGAGAATCCCATGGACTGCAAACATGACTAATCTTGAGGTGTTGAATGAGATCAAAACACAGAGAAAGATTTTCATCAATATAAGAAAGAGGCAGTCATCATTTTTCGGGCATGTGATGAGAAAGGAGGTTTAGAACACATTGTAACAACTGGTAAAATCGAGGAGACGAGACAGAGGAAGACACGAGGAAAATTTGAAGCCTGAGTCATGGCAGGAAGACCGTCAACATCTGAGTTGATAGCAAATACCAGAGACAGAGAGATTTGTGAAGATCCATGATGGCTTACACCAGCCGGCACGGCACCTGATGATGATGATGTCTCGATAAACACCTTTTACAGAAAACGTTGACAAATTTTTTAAATGAGGTTTTCAAGCAGAAAGCTTCATTGCACCGGGTATTACCCAATATGGCTCAGGCCCTCTCCCAGAAATGGCACGACACCTGTTAGAGTATCGATTGCACAAAGCACGAACTCCGTAACTCCGGCAACAATCCTAGAGGTCTATGGGGAAAACGCACTCATGAACAGAACGGCGTGATCCGGATTGAACCCACGACTTTCGATTCGCAAGGCGATGGCTAACACTTAGTACAGAGACCCTCGTATATCTCTTACTAAGTAAAACTCATGTCTATTCATTCATGATTGATATTCATGATTGATATTCAATGAAAACAGACTTATAAGAGAGTGACGCAGTAGTGCAGTTGTTAGTGAGCTAGCTTCTTAGACTAGTGGCCTGGGTTCTCTCTCTCTCTCTCTCTCTGTCTCTCTAGCGATCACCGCTTAGACTGGTGTGCCAGATTTCCCCATAAATCTCATTCATGTGGAAATCTGATTCATGCAGCCTTAGCATCGGTGAGGTTCGTCACATCTTTAGCGCCATTTGGAGCTATGGTGCTTATCCTTCGACGATGTATCCAGTTTTAGCCAGCGTTTAATGGATTCTCTCTCCGTCAGCCTTGGGCTGTCCCCGTCGATCTGCAATGTAGCAGGTTGCTATTTTCTTTTAGCGTAGCTACCATTAGACAACCTTCCCTTCCGGGTGGTTGAGCGTCATCTGTCCAGGTTACGAGCCATTTTTTGGACTACATGGTTTGCCTACCGTCAAATTTTGCGTACGGTTTGCTCCGCTAGGCTTTGATTGTCCCCAATCAAACTACAAGGCAGTAGTGGTTCTCTGTGAGGGAAACGCGTTATTGTTCTCTGGATGGAGACCCCATCTTCGAGGCTCGCCCCCGTTTTGTCCACCTCGCATTTCTTTTTGTGTGCCCCTTCGCTCATATCTGCTTGTTCCCTTATGGTCTGGATTCAATTCTACAGTGGGCGTGGGATCTTTTTCCAACCTAACGGCTCTCAGGTCGAACCAGCCTCAATTGGATAACGGGAAAAGCGCTAGGTATTAAAGGCGGTCGGCATAATGTTGATCACATCACTCATCGTGTGCACGATTCAATGAAAATACGAGCCTAACACCGTATTATCAAATATACCTCAAGGTATGAAAAAGGGTTGCCCTGTCTTATAAGATAACAACTGGCATAGTTTTACATGTCTCTCTATAACTAAGTGGTTAAACGTTTTGTCTTGCGTCGTTCTGAAAGTCGAGGGTTCGAATCTGAAACTCTTTGTTAGATTTACTACTGCAATGTACGAAAAACTACAAATCTGAGGTGGTCAGACCGGATCAGATCTGGAGAAAACCGTGGGGGAGACTGCGGGAATACTGGGTAAATAGACGACTGATAAAGGCCTATGACCGAAACGTCGAGTGTTTATTTTGATATTTAATCATTAATTTTTCATTAGTTATGTAATACTGTATAGACCTGTCTTTGTTCAATCGTCAAATTTACTAGTGGATTTTTCTTATGATTGTTGATGAAGCTACGGAGATTAGACTGTTTTACAATTTTTGTGAATAGTGGCAAGTCGTATAGGAAACCTGGTACAATGAGTTCTATCCTTCTCTCTTAAACCTCTTTTTTTTTTTTGGCATAATCAAGGCTTTTCTTCTCTTAACTGTCTTTAAAGCATAAGACAGCCCGCCTGCCCAGCATGTTCGTAGCGCGTTGGACTACGGATGACTAGCCCTCTGTGATTGCGGTTTCAATTCCGTGGGCTGGCAGAAAAGCCACAGGTTCCCCAGATTTGCGGTGTTCGAGGCACCGAACCGAAGGGTTACGATGTCCATGGCGCTGAGCCGAAGAGCTGAAGGCTCAAGTGCTTCTGGATCGAAAAAAAAAAACATAAGACGTCACATAATTTTATCAAACCAGATCTGCTTTGAGCAATCCAGCTTCTTCTTCTTTACAATTCAACTCCCAACGGAGCACAGGTTTTCAACAAACTTCTTCCAGCGCTTCCTCTCTTCTGCCATCCCTTTCAATTATTTCCATGTTTTACCTATCCTTTTAAAAACAGCCTCTAGCTCTCTTCTCCGGGTATGTCTAGGACTTCCTCTACTCCTCTTTCCCTGCGAGTTCCAAAGCAGTGCCTATCTTGCTATGCTTCAATTCGGTCTTCTCAATGTGTGTCCTAGCCATCGCCAGCGTCTCTTCCTTAACTCTTTCTCCACTGGTATCTGCATAGCAAGCCAGCTTAGTTTATTGAACGTCATTCCCACCTCTTCATTGTATATGTCTACATTTCGTCTCCATTAATCTTTAGATCCTCCCCTAACCCTCCAACCTCCAACTTCCCAGGTTCAATTTTAGAGCCACATGTGCATTCATAATGTATTTCAAACCAGCCCGGTTTTCTCCTATTTATTTTCTCATTAATATTGTTGATGCATGTGCGTAGGGTGATAACAATTCAAGTGAACCGTAAAAAAAAGAATTCAGATCGCTTGACATTTTAGATATGTTTCGTTCTCTCCCTCCCTCCTTCTCTCTTTCTCTCTCTCTCTCTCTCTTCTGTTTCTTTGGGGGTTTTTTGTTTTGTTTTTTTGTTTTGTCTCTCTGGCCTCTGTCGCTCTTGAAGCTTAGTGCAATAGAAAGCGGACGCCATTTTTCTCTGTTCTTCATCGTACTCTTCTGTATTGTGTTCCAGCTGTGATTCATCTTTGTCACTAGGTCATACTGAGGGTGAAGGTCATGGAAAGCGGATGTACTGGCGGGTAATTCTACGGTCGAGAATGGGTCTTCTATGGACAAAAGTGATATCATCAACGCTCTAAGAGAAAACATACGCACTGAAGATGTCAACGAAGAAAATAAAAAATATTCTGAATACATTCTTACGACATGTTTGTAGGTCGTCGCAGCGCTGCTATTCTTTGCTCCCTTGAAAGCCCAGACAACACAGGGAATTGTTTAGTATATAAATGTGGCTATGGCATAAATGTGGGCGTATGTAGCATAAATGTGGGCGTATGTAGCATAAATGTGGCGTATGTGCATAAATGTGGGCGTATGTAGCTCAAGCGGTAGTGAGATCGATCACAACCCAAAATTACCTGGTTTAATCTCAGCGGCTCTCAATTTGGAAGCAATTTGTTCCTGTGGAGTTTTACGAACTGTAAAAATAGACCTCACTGTTCAGAAAGCAATGACAAACTACTGATCGTATATGGGGTGTCTAGAAAACAACGACTCGTTTACTATTATTGATGTGACGTCCTGTAAAGGATAAGCCAAGATTTTAATTTTCCTTTCAGTGCATAAATAGTATATAGTAACAACTGTTATGAGAAGGAGAAGATGGAGACATGTTGGGTATACTATACTCTGCAATGAAATTATCGAAGAATACCGAAGCAGGCTTTGAAGTGGGAGGCAAATGGTTCAAGAAGAGAGGACACCCAAGGAAACACTTAAAACAACTTTGCTGAAAGAGGCAGAAATAACGGACTCAATTCATGGAGAGATTGAACGAATAGCCCAGGACAGAGCGGTATGGATAAATTACTTGCAGGTCCTTTGTAACGTATAGCGGCCGGATGAATATATATATATATAAGTTCATATTATAGTTCATAGTTCATAAGTACGGTTCCAACTTCACTGCAACGGGTCACCCCATAATTGCTCCGTTCTGTGCCAATGAAAATCACACGAAATGCTAACAACTGTGAAATGTTTCCTGTGAACTAATTCCAGAATGAAACAGCCGCGTACCGCCACAAAAAACAACATGCACCGCATAAAATGGATATGGCCGTCGCTAATGTAGCAACACAAAACTGTTCATCACTTGAATTGCAATTCGTGTCGAAGGGAACATCAATCAGGACAAAATTCAGCTTTCTGCACTCGCAATATAACTGCATACGGCAGATTGAGCTTGTTCGTCATAACCGCTGTCCGCCATTTTCTGAATACACACAACAAAGCACGGTTAACCAGCAAAAGCATTCCATGTAACAGTCATAGCTCACAGCGTTGCTCAAGCACTAACTCAGTAGCTCGGCAAACGAAACCGGAAAATACCCGACCAAACATGTCGGAAATGCGCTAGCAAAGTCGTGTTCAGAATCAAACAGTTCTGACTCTGAATGGTCCTCCGCATTCCGCCATTGCTGGCCAGATTTTTCAAAAATATATATATAGAGAGAGAGAGAGAGAGAGAGAGAGAGGGAGAGAGAGAGTCAGTTTGATAGTTTGATGTTCCTTTGCGATTTGATGTTATCATCTCTAATATTTGCTTCAGTATTCTGAATCATCGAAACCGTTCAAATATTTGTTTAAACCTATATAATACGTGATGACAGCACAAGCAAGCAATCATAAATCAATATTCTAGAATATTAACCTCGTGACACTGTAATTTGGGATTGCAACGTACAAACGTTGTCCAAATCGATGAATTTCATGAAAGGGGTAGATAAGAAATAGAAGGAACGCGGGAGAGAGGGAGAGAATTGCTCTAAAATGGTTATGGAAAATAAGGAATCCAGAGTTCGAAGACCCCTCTCATCCTGCGGGCCTTCTTTTTAAAATTTAATTTACATAGAACATTTAGCGATCGATTTACGGTCTCAGATGTCTCCGTCTCCTGATTTTCTTCTTCGATTTGTTAAATCGAATTTTTCTCCACTTCTCATGTTTTTCCTGTTCTTAAACTGTATTTCTCTTATATTGGTTTCTATCTTTTTCTTCTTTGTTACGTTTTCTATCTTTTTCTTCTTTCGTTCACGTTTTCTATTTCTTTTTTCTTCTTTCGTTCACGGTTTTCTATCTTTTTTTCTTCTTTCGTTCACGGTTTTCTATCTTTTTTCTTCTTTCGTTCACGGTTTTCTATCTTTTTCTTCTTTCGTTCACGGTTTTCTATCTTTTTCTTCTTTCGTTCA
Source organism: Arion vulgaris (assembly GCA_020796225.1). NCBI lineage: Eukaryota > Metazoa > Mollusca > Gastropoda > Stylommatophora > Arionidae > Arion > Arion vulgaris. The sequence goes on from CM036773.1 coordinate 19,027,622, forward strand.
CGTTTTCATCTTTTCTTCTTTCGTTCACGGTTTTCATCTTTTCTTCTTCGTTCACGGTTTTCTCTTTTTCATTCTCGTTCACGGTTTTCTATCTTTTTTTCTTTCGTTCACGTTTCTATCTTTTCTTCTTTGTTCACGGTTTCTATCTTTTTCTTCTTTCGTTACGTTTTCTATCTTTTCTTTTTCGTTCACGGTTTTATCTTTTTCTTCTTTCGTTACATTTCATCTTTCTTCTTCGTTCACGGTTTCTATCTATCTTCTATCTTTCTCACTTTTCAACTCCCAACGGAGCACAGGTCTTCAACAAACTTCTTCCAGCGCTTCCTGTCTCCTGCCATCCTTCAATTCTGTCCCTGTTTACCTATTCTTTTAATAAACAAAACGTAATCACAAAGTACTGTAGTTTCAAATTACAAAAACAAGAACAAATAGCAACGTTTCGACTAAAGGCCTTTATCAGAAACGAACAACAGGAGTGACAAATTTTTTTTAAAAAAAATGGACGACTAAATACAAACGTTTCTAATGAAAATCTGGGAATAAAAAACGAATAAGTAACACAAAAACACACATAAAAACTAGAAATAGAAAGGAAGAGAAACAATGAAAAATCTAGTAAATATGTAACTTGAATACATTGCAACATATGCCCATATAGATTACAAGGCATGGGAAGAGAAAGTACCAAGAAGCATAGGAATGTAATACGTTGAGCCCACGTGGTCGCAAGGTACCATACAAAGAAATCAACCGATTCTCCAGAGCAAATCGACTGCGATCATCCGAGGAACATGATCGGATGGCTGTGACCTGGACATCGTGAGCCCCTAAATGGCCAGTATCATTAAAATGGGTGGCTACAGGGGTCACATAGCATTGGCGTATGTCGCGCAAGTGTTCGGCGAATCGGTCACAGAGCCTCTTGCCTGTCTCGCCGATAGAAGCCGTGTTACACCGCTTACAGATAATGGCATAGATAAGATTACGGACTCGCATGTGAAACCATCGTCAATAACAAACGTGGTTAAAGGAAAAGATACAGTGCGCGTCTATATCACATAAGCACACGCATTAACTTCCTTTTTAATATCAGCTTTCAGCTCTCTTCTCCAGGCCTGTCTAGGCCTTCCCCTACTTCTCTTTCCATGCGGGTTCCAAAACATTGGCTGTCTTGCAATGCTTCATGGCAGTCTTCTCAATGTGTGTCCTATCCATCGCCAGCGTCTCTTCCTGAGCTATTTCTCCACTGATATCTGCTTAGTCATTTCTCTGAGTTCCTCGTTTGTAATCTTATCATACCATCTCAGTCCCTCTATTCTACATAAACATCCATTTATAAAGGTCTGTAGTTTTCTGATGGTTTCTTTTGCTGTCTTCCATGTTTCCGAGCATATCGGATTCTATTTCACTTTTATATCATTGTATGTAACCATGTTTTTCTTCTTTCATTTTTCGAATCCTTTTTGCCTCAGCGTCAGGATGACAAGAGAGTTCTTGAACGAGCTTTTGTGTTTCAGTTTAGAATCTCACCCGAGTGGTTACCGGGGCCCAAATTGGGGTGTAAATAATAGACCCAGGGAACCGAGAAAACGCTGGCTGAAACCGGACACATCGCCGAAGGATAACCACCAGAGCTCCAAATGGTGCTGAAGATGTGACGTAAAACACACCAATGCTAAGGCTGCATGAATCAGATTTCCACATGAATAGAATTTATGAGGAGATCTGGTACATCGGTCTGGGCGGTGATCGAGGGAGAGAGAGTTTGGAATCTCTTCATTGCACTCCGGAAATGTTCATAGGCTCTGCGAACTCACTTCGCAGTATCTCCAACAACGGCCAATGACTAATCATATCAGTACGATTTTTGATTGATGAGCCTACTCATATTCCTGTTGTGCTTGTATTTTCTTGCTACTACAATCTTCAATCCCTAGTTCTTGCAATCTAGTAGTTGATGTGCATTGGTTTAATTTAAATTCTCTCTTCACATCCGCACTCTATGAGAGCGTTCAGAATATCAGCTATATCCATTGACTGATCCCCTGAGATCGTTCAGAATATCAGCTATATCCATTGACTGATCCCCCTGAGAGCGTTCAGAATATCAGCTATATCCATTGACTGACCCCTGAGAGCGTTCAGAATATCAGCTATATCCATTGACTGATCCCCTGAGAGCGTTCAGAATATCAGCTATATCCATTGACTGACACTTGATATAGCAGACAGAGCCACATAGTCTTGTCGGATCTCCTATTGCCAACGATACCCATGTGCCGTGGAGCGAAAATAAGTGTAATTCTCAGCAATTTGTTGACGTTTGTAGCGATTGCAGCTTTTGTTTCGTCTCATATTTACAAGCACGAAAGCTTATCACATATGTTTGTGCAAACCCTTTTCGATCGAATATGACCTGATTATTATGTGTTCTATAGTCGACGCTGTTTATGAAAG